>RJVU01073043.1:2598400-2618498 GCA_003731715.1 Anabarilius grahami | reverse complement strand
GAAAACTGCGATGGTGAAAATGGTGACTTCATTGTAATCAGCACCGCCAGTGATGTTAATTTGCAAGATTTAGCCTCCGCTTCACACCATTCTATATGTGGCGAATGAAACCAATAAATAATTTTTAGCAAATTTGCTGCCCAATAATAATTTAGCAAATTTGGAAGAGCCAGTCCTCCATCCTTTTTAGGTTTTTCAAGAAACTCTCTACGTATTCTTGGCTGTTTGCCCCCCCATATAAAGGAAGATATCAACCTATTAGTTGACTGAAAAAAGGACTTTGGCAAGAAAATTGGAAGACTCTGAAACAAGTACAATAATCTGGGTAACACATTCATTTTAACACAATTTATTTTACCAGCTAAAGATAAATATATAACACTCCACCGTTGTAAATCTGATTCAAGTTTTTTAAGTATGGGATTATAATTTGCTTTAAACAGATCAGTGTATGAACGGGTAATATTTATTCCTAAATATTTAAATCCTGATTTTGATATACAAAAGGACAAGTCTGTATCTATAATCTGATCTGCCATATTATTTATAGGGAAGCATATACTTTTAGAGAAGTTTAATTTATAACCTGAAAAGTACCTGTAATCTTTTAATATTTTCACAACTTGAGAGATGCATGATAGTGGGTCAGTTATATATAATAACAGGTCATCAGCATATAGAGAGACTTTATACTCTATACCCCTTCTTTTAATACCATTAATAGACTGTGATGATCTGAGCATTGATGATAATGGCTCTATAGCCAAAACAAATAACAAAGGGCTAAGGGGGCATCCTTGCCGTGTGCCTCTAGACAAGGAAAAATATTGTGATGTGATTTTGTTCGTGACTACGGCTGCCTTTGGTTGATGATAAAGCAAGCGAATCCAGGAAATGAATTTTGAGCCGAATCCAAATTTATCTAATACAGCAAATATATTTTTACTATAAAACTCGACAAACATGTCTTCTAATATCTTCAATTGTTGCATATAATGAGCTACAGCGGACACATTTGTAAACGACTTTACTTGGACCCATTGTCCAAATAGTCTGGAATGTATACTACATCGTTTTGAGTCATTTCAGTGGTTTCGTGTGGACGAAGGTATTTCTTGAGACGAGGGGAAAAAAAAAAAGATTGGATAGGGTAAGCTCCGGCTTCGTGTGGACGTAGCCTTAAACGGTCCGAATAGCTTCATCTTTATTGCAATCAATAAAACTGATTTATTGGCAAATTAGGTAAATGTGATATAACTGCACGAAAATATAAATACAACATTAAAAAGTCAACCATTGATGGTTTTGTGTCGATGTACAGTGAATACAGAATGAACTGCTAACAGTTCACCGGAAATGCCCGAGCTGACTTAAAGGTGGTACAGAGGATCTTTTCGTCGACTGATTTTTTTAAATGAGCGCATGCGTAAGAACAACCCCCCTCCTTCACAGCTCTTTTTGAGGGAACGCCTCCCAAAACTCGTGCACGAGTATTGGAACACGAGTGTTTACCACCGGCATTCGCTGTGTTATTAAGCCGGGCACACATTTAACGACTAGCTAAAACATTCTAAGACTATGCTTAACATACAGCGATTGTTTCCTGCTCCTGAAGCAGATTTATATACTTTCACATGGAATTTGAACACCGACTGTAATCGCAGACTGAACGCAACTGGCTCTGACTGGACGCGTTTGAGCGCGATCAGTCATAAGTATCAATTTACATTCATAATCGGCCTTACAATCGTTAAGTGTGTACGCGACTTAAAGCCGCGCGCACACTTAGTGGATTCATTATGTCGGACTCACCGCAGGTAACTCATAATCTGCAGTTGTTACTCCTGTCTCCTGACAAAAAAATTGCATGCGGCGCCTGTGGAGTGTGAAAAGTTACTGGAGCGCACAGCCGCGCGTCTCTCACAAGCAACGTCATGGCAGTGATTGACAAGCCAGAGGGCCAATCGGCTGATTGGCTGATGTTTTTAAGGCCCTACCTCTTGCACAGATGATGTATATTAATAATATTCCTTTCAGTGCACCTAATAAATAGTCTTTTATCAGTTAGTAAAGACAGTTTCAAATAATATTGCAAAAATGTATAAAACAAAACATCCTATTTAGCACCTTTAACTACAACCAGGAAATAACCATGCATATAGTCCATTGCACAGGCCTAGTTCAAAATAGCACAGGACAAAAATATGGCATGTCAAAATTGATGCACGCAATTTATATGCAGAGTATTATAATAAAAAATATTTGTATCAATATAATTTTTAAATTCCATTCCAGTTATTTGTAAAGGTAATGACTTGTAAATAATCTTAAATGTCCCACTGTACATTATTCTTGTTATGGTGGAGCCGCTGCTTACACATTACATCTGCACTTTATTAGAGAACATGCACTAATTTCCGATACGCAGTGATCTGATTTTTAATTGTCCATCTCTCAGTAAAATTAAAATGTGATCTTTTAGCAAATTTAAAGCTAAAGCTCAAGTAAATGTTTAATTGTCCATCTCACAGAAAAATTTAAATGTGAATTTCTAATAAACTTGCAGCTAAAGTTCAGGTAAATATCCATTGTCCAAATTCTCCATCTGATTGTAAGATTAAAATGTATGACTCTGCAAATCCATTAAAATAATTTACAACAATTACAAACAGCTAATGAACTGTGATTCAGTGAACATGTTTGTTGCATTTTTTGTGTTTGTTTGACGCATAGGCTAAATGCCAATATTAAGTATACATGCAGTGATGCCTGTGCAGCAACAATAATGTGCATAGTTCTGATCTAACTTATTCTAATCATAATATGGTTAGTTTCTACTAATATCAGAGGCTATATGCTTAATATGTAGCTCTGTTTGACATTTTATATCAGGGGTCCTCGCTCCATGTCTCTTTCGCCTAAGGGGTCCACGCCCTGAAAAACGTTGAAGTCCCCTGTTCTAGGCCTTTTAACTTATTTTAAATGATTGCATAAGATGACAGAATGTATGCTCATAAAAGCATAAAATCTGTTCACATGGCTTTTACCCCATGATGAGCTAATTCTTCTGTATTCAAGAAAATATACAATCTGGGTATTTTAAAGATTTTAACATTCTATTTTTCTAGCCTTTCATGACAAACTCCAATATTGGAAATGACATGGTTTTAAAAATGTAGCTCTTCACTGTTTAGGGATAGCATATTATGGCCATATAAGTGACGTGTGGCCAAGTATGGTGTCCCATAATCGGAATTTGTGCTCTGCATTTCACCCGTCCAAGTGCACACACACAGCAGTGAGTACTGAACACACACACCTGGAGCAGTGGGCAGACATTATTGCTGCGGCGCCCGGGGAGTGATTGGGGATTAGGTTCCTTGCTCAATTGAGAGTAGAAGAGAGCCCTGTTCATTCACTCCCCGATCTACATTTTCTGCCGGTACTGAGGCTCGAACCCGCGACCTTCGCATTAGTCCAACTCTCTAACCATTTAAAAAAAAAATTTTTATATAATGTGTGTAGTACTGCCTGGTCACTGACTGGTCCCTGATCAAGCAATCGCAATAAAAATATGACCCAACTGATTGAGATTCTGGCATCACATATAACAGGCATGGCTAACCAACTAGACAGGAAAAGGAGTTCCTTTTTTACCTTTTATTTGCTAATTTATGTTCATGGGCTTGAGTGTAACCCTCCACCGTAAAATCTAAGAAAAACAGCTAAAGATAAATAAAAGATAAAGATAAATTATTATTATTATTGGAATACAATATCATTTTTGGCACAGACTGAACTCTTGTGAGTGCACTGACCAAGTACTTTTAACCAGGAAGTAAAATGCATAAAATTAAGCAAAAGTAAAAAAAATTAAATACTGTATTATTTATCTTATTTGAATATTGAGTTTATTTACAGTGAAGGGAATTTACTATCTTCATACATCATTCTTTATTATTTTGGCTTTATTACTTATTTGTTATATATCTTTATTAGAAGCCAAATTTACAATGTTTTCAGGACAATGTACTTTGAAGACAAAAAAAAAAATTCCAGGTGGACTTACTAATTGTTACAGGTTGCTTGCGCAGGAAACACACGACGAAGGAGATAAGATAAGTCTTTACTTGATAAATCCAACAGGTACAGGAATGACCGCAACACAACTCATGGAAAACAAGACTGGACAACGAACATAGGGCAAACAGGAACTTAAATACATCGAGTAACTAACCAAGATGACAAACAGCTGTGACAATCGAGTTAGTGTCCATGGTGACTAATGATGGCGGGAAAACAGAACAAAGGAGATCCTGTGACATATAACAACAAACAGAACGTGACTGAGTCCGTAACACTAATAAGGTGAGGGTGATTTTTTTTTTAAACATCCTTATTTAATGAATACATCAATAAACTGCCTATACTTGTGGACCCATACACCACAGACAACCTTTAATTTGTTATAACAAAACACATCACAACACAGCCTGTAATATGACTTGTCACTCACAAGGCTGTCAAGGACAACAACTCCAAAACCAACATGCTCAATAACAACAAGCTCTTTGCACAAGCCTTTCTGCCTATCAGGAAAAAGGACAGATGCAATAAACAAATGTTGTTACACATCAGTTCTGATCCAGCAAACAGAGAACAGAAGAAGAAGCCTGAGAACAATCATATTCATTTACAAATCACATATCAAAATTTAGATTCAGCTTCCTCAGACACAGAAAGAAAACAGCACACTTAACTAGTAGCAATGGTGCACTATTCACTCTTAAAAATAAAGGTTCTTTATTGGCATCTATGGTTTCGTGAAGAACTTTTAACGTCCATTGAACCTTTCCAGTGGACAGAAAGTTCTTTATAGTGAAAAAGGATTCTTCAGATTTTTTGTGGGGGAACCTAAAAAGGTTATTTTATGGCATTACTGCAAAAATCTTTTGGAACCTTTATTTGTAAGAGTCCACTCAAAGTAAATAGAAATGATTTGCAGATGGCTGTAATAGACTAGATATAATAAAAAAAAGAGCTAGAGCATAATCCTGAAAAATAAACCACACCATAAGCCATCAAAATCTAGGCAGTAATTGTAAACGAAGCACCAGTAGCACGCTGTCCAATCTAATAACAGTCATTAGTGATAACAATCCTCGCTGAGGCTCAGGGCCATTTCTAAGCACAGACAAATCATGTTTTTTTTGTTTGTTTGTTTTTGTTTTTTGGGTTTTTTTGGTAAAAAAACCCAAAGTGAAGTGAAATGTGTGCAAAATCTGTATTTTTTTATGGCTCAGCGTGTATTGTACAGGCAAAATATAACTGCACACTCACTTCAGCAGTATTATAATAAAATGAAATAAAATGCCGAAGTGAGTGTGCAGTTATATTTAAACTGCACACTACACACAAGCTCTATAAAGCTTTCTTCTCTAATTTGTACCTCCAAAAGTTGTGCGTTTGCTCCAATGCATTGTTAAAAGGTCAGTGTGTATTGTCCCCAAAAAAACTTTAATGGCCAATTAAAAAATATTAGCATAGTAAAATGTGCAAATTCACAAGATCAAGACATCCTTTATTTATCTGCTTTGTCAAATTTAACACATCTTAATAGATGGCGTTGAAGTGCTGAATCGATTCATTCAATTCTAACAGCGCTTAAAGCGTTAGTTCAACCAAAAATGACATTTCTGTCATTAAGTACTCACCCTCATGTTGTCCCAAACCCATAAGACCTTCGTTTGTCTTCAGAACACAAATTAAGATATTTTTGATGAAATCCGTGGGCATCTGATCCACACATAGGCAGCAACGACATTGCATCTTATGAGGTCCAGAAAGGTATTACTTTAGGCGGGCTTTTTTGTGCCTGGGCTTTAGGAGAGGTTTCTTTTGTGGAATACGCTGTATTGTGTCACGGGAAATAGTCACCCCAGTTTGGCTTTCTACTTCTTTAGATAACTGCAGTGAACTTACATGCCGATTTTTCTTCAACCCTTCTCATCAGAAGACGCTCCTGTCGAGGTGTTAACTTCCGTGGACGACCTGGACGTCTCTGTGAGATGGTTGCAGTACCATCTTTTTAAAATTTTTGTACCACTTTTGCTACAGTATTCTGACTGATAAGTAAAGCTTTGCTGATCTTCTCGTAGCCTTCACCTTTCTGGTGTAAAGAAATTATTTTCTTTCTCAGGTCTTGTGACATTTCTCTTCCATGTGGTGCCATTGCTGACAGCATGAAATGGGAAGGGGTTTTAACACCATTTTATAGTCAACTGTCTGCTGGAGACCCATGTAATGAATAATTAGGCTCACCTTTGGTTGAATTCTTGTAAAATTAGACATTTGTAGTCTAAAATTGAGCTTTGCTCCAGAGACTTTCAGTGGGGTGTACTCATTTTGCATCACCTTAATTTGAGTAAAATTGAAAAATGTGTAATCTAAGTTATATTATTAACCTTACTTTCATGTTATAAGTTAAACAGATGTTATATAAAACTTAGTCTTGTCAACATTTTGGAAATTGTTTTTGTGTTCATTGAGCTATTGTTTAAAATTTTATTTTTCCAAAGGGTGTGTATCATTTACGCTGAGCACTGTAAGTTGTAGTCTTTTCGGTGTTCAGTTGTTTGTTCTCATTAATGCATCGGTTGAATTTCTTTGTCTGTTGAATTACCTTCTGAGTTTGTTAATAAAGACTTTAACCTAATCTTCTTCATCATTGTCTGCGTACTGCAACTATTTGTGACAATTATACAGGCATCCAGTGGCCACACACTGGTATTACAGATGATAAATGGTGCATAATTTATAGCTACCTTAACAATCTATATCTATATCTCTCTATATCAATCTATATCTATATCTATAGCGTCTAGACCAGTCAGACACACAATTATTCATTATATTTAATGAATAAACCAGAAACTCTCTCACTCAAAGTTTTGTGAACCCATCCCCCTAAACTGCAACTGCAACCCAAATGAAGTTAACACACAAACAGAAGTAGGTGTCCTGTTACAGGACACAAGAAAACTGATAAGAACTTTTTCATTACCATCAGGAATTTGCAAAGACTTGTGACTCCCTTTATAAAACCTTTTCCCCTATATATTCAATATATATAACCTCTTGAGAAATGTATAAAAATGTATCCAATTTTCCCATCTCATAATTTTCCTTTTATGGACTCCAACTACTTGGTAATTTATGTTACATGTTGCTAACTCTATGACACACTAGTATTATAAGAATCTAGAAGGTTCTTCTCTCATGCATCCAATCCAATGTCTTATGCTAATATCTTGCTACAAAACACAGACTCGTAAAAGTTCCCTCCGAAGGGACAACTCCTTATTGTAAGAGGGTGGGGCATCTTCACCCTTTAAAATCACTGATCACAAGATCACTGTTCTTTTTTTTTTACTGAGAAATGCTGATGTGAAGATGATGCTGTACTAGAAGCTTCTAAGGAACCTAAGCTTGTGCCAGGCTTCAGCCTTGTCCTTCCATTCACCAAAGGTCCTCTGAAACCAACTGTCTCTCTCATCAAGAAAACATCAGCAAAGATCAACTGTTTAATTCAAATGGGTGAAATATGCAAGTATCAAACTTAGTCTCATTATTTGATACATTAAGTATCCTTACCACTTTTAAAGAAGGGCATGTTAGAACTAAACTGATGGTTTACTCAAAGCTGTTGATCTGCTGAATTTCAAACAATGCTATAACTTCTTGCTTTCCTGTATTCTGTTTCGGCTCTCTCTTTCCCTTCGTAAACTGTATGCATGTATGTGTGTGAATGTTAGAGTATTTTAAGTGTTTAGTCTAGTTAATAAAGTCTTGTTCATGTCACACGTTAAATTGTCCGTGTTTCATGCTCATACTGGCATACATGCAGATTCTGACTACATGCTCTGAGTAGTAACCTGGAAATGAACATTGTTCATTCAGTCCATTTACAACTAATGCGTTCAGATTTGAAAACTGCATGCACACTCCAAATCTGTGGACCTCAGCACATTATAGTGTTGTTACTATTACAAGAAACTGCAGTCTGAACAGAAAAAAAATATTTCACATGTAGGCTACGAAAGTTTTAGAAATGTATCAATATGTATACACATGTTGCTATTTAAGATATGAGTCTTTACCTAATCAGTTTTATATTATTTTGTATGTCATCTTAAATGATCTTGTTTGAGGATGGGGTGGGGTTTCACCTAGGTGTCAAAATGGCTAGAAACGGCCCAGCTGAGTTTATGATGCATACAAACAAAAGAGACGTACAAGCGTTCAGGTGTTCAAGCAGTAATGTCAAATGGGTGCTAAAATAAATGAGAGCACTGGAGAGTCATGGGTGGAGCGTGGAGCCATGGGAAGTCCAGCTCCCTCTCTCTAGATGAATTTGGGCGTAATGGGTTGTGCAAGAAGATCCAACTACACCCTAACCTTACCCATAACTCTTATCTCTCCACCCATTAGATCCACAGAGGTGGAGACTAGGTCAAGCTCAACCCCTGACGTTCAGAGAGATAGAGAGCTGGATGTTTTTTGGCTCTGCAGTAAACACCACTTGAAACATAAATCCTGTCTCATCCGCTTCCAGTTATTTTAGCTTTACAAAAACTGTCCATTATGCTGCTTGATATTGCAAACTGTTATTTGCTATCATATTATTTTAATTTATTATCATAACCATAAACACACTGGTTTGTAGCACAAATTATTTGACCATTTAATGCATTTTGTTATTCTGCCAGTTATTTCCTATAACAGTTAATGAACCAGAAGTGCTCACACAATCACAAAAAATAGCTTTCTTCCATGTTGCTACATAAGGTGAATAGTGGAAATCCAACCAAGAAGACTATGATTTGAACATGGAGATCAGGGTTAGAAGTGAACGATTAAACCATGCAGGCAATCTTTTTAACAAAAAAACTTATTTATTGTTACATTTTTTGTGTGTTTTAAAGGTTGCTGAAAAGAATCTAATAAGCTGTTTAACAGCAGGCAAGAAGTATGTCAAAAATTACTTACAAAAATAAAACGTGAGAATTCTCAGTGGGGTAAAAGGAGTGACAGTTAACTCTTATTCTACATTATTATCATTGTAGAATAATACTATATTCTATATTCTACATTATTATTATTATTTAAAAATCTAGTTGGAAATTTAAGAGGCACATTGTAATACAGAGAATTATATTGGTCTTCACTGTTTTAAAAAAAATTATATAGGATGATACAGCAATGTCAATTTCTCAAAGGAATGTGGTGTGTTTTTGTGCTAGAATTATAAAACAGTTTTTTTTTAGCTCACTCTGTTTTGTCGATTTGAATTGCAACTACATGTCAGCTAACTCTAATTAGACTATTACTAGACTGTAGTAAACTGTTAGGTTAGAACTAGGTGTTAGAATAAGTTGGTATGTACTTGCAAAGTTACTTACAGTGAGAAGAATGACTAAAGTGGACCATCAAAATAAAGTGTCCTCAAATTAGATTTTAAGTGAAGTGGGAAACATGAGTATTCCCATTGCTACTCTTCACATTTGTTAAACAAATTGCGCACTCAGGAATTGAGATAAGTATTTTAATGAGTCATACAGTGTTTAAAAATGGTTTAAATAATTCATAGGAAAATCACTTAAAGCAATTTTTTCATCATTAGAGTAATGTAGAGTATAAATATTTTGCCATCATGTGCTTTTAGAACCCTGCTTCCCACTTCTGCAGTCCAAATTAGGTCACCCTCAAGTGTTTTTTTTTTGTTTGTTTGTTTGGTTTTTTTTGTTAAAATGAAACATAATAGGACAGAGAAATGCAATTTGCATCAAATGGTTGTTGAGATATAAAAAATGTTATGACCGAAACAGTAAGCGCTAACAACTAACAAGATCTGTGCATGAAAAATGAATAAAACTTTGCATTAGTACGAAAAGCATACTTTCCTCCACCATGTTTGAAAGATAAGGATTCTGTTAACTTGGGTTCATTAAAATGATCTCAGAGCTTCCCAGCCACAATTATGACCTGAGTGGGAGACCACATGCAACTTCTGATTCGTTAACTCATGTTTCTGATAAATCCGATAGCATGTGAAGGCAGAATTAGTGGTATATAACCCCCATTAATATCTCCTAAACAAATTCATTCTAAGGATATTGTTGTAATTGTTGTAACTGATGTATATTTTGAGATGCCCTGTCTGAACTGATAAAGCCAGTCTGTACTCTCTTTAAATGTTACATTTATTTTAACTTTACATGCATTTGGTGGATGCTTTTATCTAAATGACTTAAATCACATTCAAGGTATAGGCTAAAGTTTTTTTTTTATCAGTTCATGCATTCCCTGGGAATCAAACCCACGAACTTGGTGTTGCTAGTTCCATGCACTACTGTTTACACTGAATGTTTTAAAATCAGATCAGTTCAATTGATTGAGTGAACCTCCATTCATTTTGACACTATAGGCATTTACTTAAAGCTGCAGTAGGGAGTTTTTAGAAAACGTTGACTTAGCCTGAAAATTTGAACAAGCACAACTCACAGGTCACTCCCCCTTGCTCTCTGCTGCGCTACAGCCCTCCCTCCACAGCTCCTCCCCCATCACAACGGAGCCTGCCGTGAACGCGCAGGCTAATAAGCAAGCAGGGCCACCGATGACGGCGGATAAACAGTTATGGCACATTCACTGGTACGGACGAAACATCAACAATATGATTTACATTGACTATGGCCTGCCCATACTTTGACTACAAACTTGGTCCTCAAAACATTACGTATTTTGCAATACATGTAATGTAACTATATGACGTTGCACTATTTCTATAAGTAATAAATAGCTAGTAAGATATTATAACGGTAACTAACGTTACAGTATGCAAGTAATTATTCTATCGATATGTAATGCTAAATAAAGTTTGCTAGTACATTATTTCAGCAACATGACAAGCCAATGAATTAGTAGGTTTCAATAGTTGCTTTGCACAGTGCGTGACATTTTAACTGTATGTTATGCGGCTAGAGTTTTGACTCGGTGTCAAAACTCTAGCCGCATAACATACAGATAAAATGTCACGCACTGTGCAAAGCAACTATTGAAAATCAGCTCCGACGAGGAATTCACACCCACAGCGACTTCGAGGAGTCAACGGGCGGGGAGAAGAGGAAGCCATGGTGTGCGCGGAGCATCAGGCAGGAGACGTGGGAGACGGGGCAGAGGTCGCCGAGTGGGTCCAACTCCCGAGCACCTCAGCAGAGAGGACATGGCGCGTGTGGAGAATTTGACTCTGCATCGGTTTTTAATCATTTCAGGACACGTAGCTCCCTCCACCTCGGAAAAGCCGCTCCGATATTTACCCTCGTTTTATTTCGGGCTCTATCTAATTCTTTCTTTTTGGCTTTTTTATCATCGTCATCTGTCTTTTTCCGTTTACCCGTCTTTATTTTATGAGCAGGTGCCACTCGAGGAATTGGCAGTTTGGATTGTTTGTCTGCCATAAGCAAAGCTGCGGCACACCGGTAATCTTGAATTTGAACGCCTGTACGCGCCGTGCATGAGGGGGGTATGATCAGCGCGCACACGAGCTTGATTGACACTGCTAAGACACTCCTCCTGGCTCTGATTGGTTGTTTCTTACCGGGAGCGGTGTATTTCTGCAAATGGCAATAGGACCACTGGGGGAGCCAGAGGAGCTTGATTTTTTCACAGATTATCTGTCTCATATTCTACTGTTAGGACATAATGACAGGTTTAACAAATATGTAAAAAATAAATTTTTACAAAAGTTACCTACTGCAGCTTTAAATGCTAACCAAGCAGGTTTTCAAGCATATGCTGCAATCTTGATCTCTTTACAGAGGTCTCTAAAAACAACACATTTTGTCTTTGAAGTGATGCTTTTACATTTACAAAAAATTTGGTCCTTGTTTGAGTAATGAAACAAACCAAAATGAGCTCGAGTTTAAAACCAGCTATAAAACTGATTTTAGAATTTATTTAAACACTTGTAAATGTTTGATTAAGCAGTTATTGTATATATATTTTCCTACCTGTGAAAGTAGTTACAACAACAGCAGAGCACACTGCACACATTGTGTTTTTAAATATACAATCTGTGATAATAGTGTTTACATTTACAAAACAAATGAAAATACATTTACTTGTTTAAATACATGAAAACCACCCAGATAAAGAACACGTGATATACATTTTAACAGTCTTGAATTAGGTGAAATTAAACCCATGTATAAAGACACCGATAAATTCTGTTAAATGAATGAAAGTGTGTAAATCGATTTTCTCCTCACCTGCTGTTACCTTTGCAACTCCCCACTGCTTTCTGTTGCTTTGGGTTATACAGTATAGACTAATGAGGAATATTAGGAGAAAACCACATATGAATATCTTGCACATAATGAGAACATAAACATACAGCTTTTGAGCAATAGTTGGGGGCGGCGTTAAAATGTAAGAAGTATCTCACAGCTATAATTTATCATGATTCATTAACAGCACTTTGACACATATGCACGTGTCTGCTCATGCACACACATCTGCAAGCACATCATGCACAATGTCTCAGCAGATTAACAACAGCAGTCTTAAATGTGGAATGTTGGGTGCCTCTCAAACAAGAGGCTGCATCCTTCCTAGTCCAGTCCTTCATAGGCTTGTATGTTAGAGTCCTTCTCAGTATTAAACAGATAGTGCACCCAAAAATGAAAATTCTGTCATTAATTACTCACCCTCATGCCTGTCCAAACCAATAAGACTTTTGTTCATCTTCAGAACACAAATGAAGATCTTTTTGCTGAAATCTGAGAGCTTTCTATCCTTCCATAGACAGCTACACAATTACCACTTCTACGCTTCAAAAAACTCATAAAGAGATCGTAAAACTTAGTGGTTTAGTCAAAATTTCCTGAAGAGACGTGATTGCTTTATATGATTAACAGATTTAATTAAGGATTTTATTCATATATAAACATTGATAAGCAAACATAAACAGAAGCTCAACCGAACCTGCTTGATGCGTGAGAACAAACCTCTTGCGGAAGCTCAAGCACGCTGTGTAACATGAGAATAAACCTCATTGGTTCTCACACTTCAAGCAAACATGCCTGAGCAAACATGTGTGAGCTGATGAATGTTTATATATGAATAAAACCCTAAATTCAATCTGTTCATCATATAAATTTGGACTAAATCACTCAATTCATAAGGATTAGTTTTACGATCTCTTGTTGAACTGTTTGAAGAGTCAAAATGTCAGTTGGATAGGTGTCTATGGAGGGCCAGAAAACTCTCAGATTTTATCAAAAAGATCTTCATTTGCATTCTGAAGATGAATGGAAGTCTTAGGCCATGTGTCCACCAAAGCGTTTTTAGCCAGCTGAAAACGCTAGGCGCTCTGCTTAAAACGCCTGTCTGTGAGCGCTTGAGAGCGCTTCAGCTGCGCAGCTGTTTTTTTCAGTTGAGACGCTTTGTTGTTATGATATGGAATATCCGTGGCATTGTTACTTATTACTGATTTTGCTTCAGAATTTGTTTCAGACTAAAAATGTTGACACAATGTGGAATTACTTGCTATGTATGTTTGGAGACCAGCAATATTAATTTCTCATCCATTTTGTTTTGTTCTCTGTTTGTTTGATGTCGCTGTACACCAAGAATGTTGTGACAGTTGGTCAGTGTTGTATTTGTCCCGCCCCTCCTCCACTCTGATTGGATGGCTGAATAAAAAGTGACAGTGATGAGCGCAGCGTTTTACTCAAAGTTGAACATTCTTCAACTCGAGGCGACCGGTAAAAAACGCCGAGCTCTCAGCGCTTGAGCGTGAAAAAGACGCCCAGCGCCTCGTTACGCTCCTGGCGTTTAAAAAACGCGGCGTTCCCATTGAAAACAATTGAAAAAGTACGCTAGCAGCTGAAAAAAATGCTTTGGTGGACACACGGCCTTACAGGTTTGGAACGACATGAGGGCGAGTAATTAATGACACAGTTTTCATTTTTGGGTGAACTATTGCTTTAAATGCTAGAATGAGGCGGCCCCCGTGGGAAAAAAAAGCATAATGCCTTTATCTCCTTTTTATTTTTTTTTCTTGCATTACATAGTGAAATTGGACAAGCTCAGTGCCAATTCATTCTGCTAATTCTTTTTTGCAAAAGTTTTTGTGTGGGTGATTGGAGCACACAAAGGAAACACTTGAAGCATCCTTCAAAATGAAAGAAGGACAAAATTAAGTCTGGCTTCAAAGCATCTTTTAAACTGAGACATCCTTTGAAGGAACTTGACCTGGCAGCCGAGATATGCAGTGTTACTATACAGACTGAACCTTCTGATTGAGAAGCACCCACTGTGTGGTCGTGTGACAAAAGAAACAGCTGTCTTTAATAAATAATAAATAATGAGCTTTCAGGTAAATCTGTGACCTTTAGGTCCATTTTGGTAAAATTCACAGGTCAGAGATCACCAAAGATGGGCAAGGAGCACTCTATTATACCTGTTCTCTCATGTTCACATGAATAGAAGTGAATGGAGCACAAAGTCTAGTATGATGGCACCTTAAAAATAAACATCCCCTCTATACCTAGGATCTCATCTAGTCAACCACCGTCAGCCAGAAATTGAAAACGTACTTCATCACTGCCTGCATCTACCATCCTTTCCATTGTTGCACGTTTTTAGTCATTAAAGACTATAAGGCGCTAATCTGATTGCAATGATTTGCTGAAGATAATTTTGATAACAGAAGAAATCTGTCAAGCTTTTTGTGTAGCACTGCCATTCAGTTTTCACAGATGAGGATAAAACACAGGAATATCATACCTGACAGCTAATATTACTTAAATTCGGCATGAAATCAAAACTGACAATTCATATTTTTTATGGGATATTGCAGTAATTATTATGAATAATTTATCTGTGCACATCATTTTTTTTATTGATCTGCCCTCGTAATCTCTGAACAAAATAACTCCCCCTCCCTCTTGCAGCAAAATCTCTTGTCTTCTCTGATGACACGTTTTCAGCACAAGGGTGGGACAATCTGTCACTCACATGAGATCGCAACAATAACCACAACAATCTAATGATTCAATCAATTCCTGATGGATAAAAAACTGTCCTACATTTTTTCTTGTTCAAGAAGCCATTTCACTTGGATATACGTCACAATAGGGAAGAAAAGACTATTGCAACTTACATTTCATGATAAAACTTACATTTTATCATGAATACAGAACTGGGAGAATCGGACGTAATATGTCAAATTCTTTCCCCACAATATGAACAATTCTAGTTCTTAATCTAAATGGACTTGCTGAAATCCATGCAGACACAAATTACGAGCTGTCAGTCTTGCAGTTCCTTGTGCTCAGGGGCAGAAATGTTTCTTACAGCTTATTCAATTTTAAAGAATTTTTGCTCTAACAAAAGACCATGTATGTTTGTTCCATGAAGCAACGTGTTACCTGCATTTAAAAAAAAAAAACAGCAGTTTTATCTAGAAGGCACTCTCCCTTCAAATATGCACTTGAAACTTCAAGTAATAACAGAAAGAGAATGTCAAGAGAATCTCCACACACTCAAAGAATGTTTCAGCTGCTTTTATCCAGTCATAGAGGTCAAAGTTGTAGGAGTCCAAAACAACAGTGTACCCCACAGACTTTAATTATATGGGGGAAAAAATCAGCTGAAACATTTTTCAGGATATATTTCTTTGTATTGTGCAGAGGAAAAGAAGTCATACAGGTTGGAATAACATGAGGTGATCACAGAATTTTCATTTTTTGGTGAACTATCCCTTTAAATATTCTAGCATGAAAAGCTGGCAGTTTATTAAGAAACATGTTTGTTTGTTTTTTCTTCCAGTAATCAAATGTTTAAAACAAACATATGTTCTTGTGAATATTTTATTTATATTTAGTATTTTGGTGGGAAACAACAGCACCAATATCCTAATTATTAGAAATGGATTTGATTCTGTGATGTTTGTGATATTAGTTGGTTTGTCCCACTTTAAAACATTCCATCCACAAAGATAAAAAGTAAGTTGAAAGGATCAAAAAGTTGATACCCTTATGTAAGCTGTCAATCTCCTAGACCTAGTGCACTTATACTTTAGATGTTTATTTCCATCATATTTGGCTTGAAGAAAACATTTTCTTGCCATTGTGTAAATAATCAAATTGGGTAAATAATCAATCCATTCTCCAAACCACTTATTCTCTGTATGGGTGGCGGGTATGCTGGAGGGTATGCTGGAACCTATCCCAGCACTCACACACAGACTCAATCACACTCACATTCACAGCTACGGCTGATTTTAGTGCCCCCAATTCACATATGCTGCATGTTTTGTATTGTGGAAGTGCAGTGCTTCTCACAAAAACAAACATGATTCTGAACCATATGATTATTAAAAAAAAAAAAAAAAAAGGTTTTCACTGGATCTACATGATGCATACTCACGTCTAAACACATCCCACATCCCACATCTTACACAGATCAGCTTCCCTGGGTTATAACTTTTTTGTTTTTTTTGCTCTCTTCACATACAGGTCTCTTCGACTATATTTGTTCCTATAGTGACGCACTTTGTGACGTCTACTGTTTACATCACATTCATTTTCCAGTTCTACATGCGTGTTTCTGTTCATGCATTCAACACCAGATTCTTTCTGTTTTTATTATCTTTTCTTACGTCTTATTATCTGTCTCAATCTTATGCTTTCTTTGTATGCACATGCGCCCCCTATACCACTCCAGCCAAAATGTTGTTTTGACTAAACTTTTCCATTGGTGTTACTCTATTATAAAGCCATTATAAAATAAAAAATTGTGAATTCATAAAAATTGCTTTGAGAATTGCCAGCCACTTAGGATGGCAGCATTCTCTGAGGTGGCATTGTGTGTATGGAGACTGGAGATTTCATATTCAGAGCAGTTCGATGCGATTGCACCTGCTCACAATTGCACACCTCCCTCTCATTGAAAATGAATCATGACTGGAATTTTCCAGTCCTTTTCTTCACTGCGTGTGTGTGTGTGTGTGTATATATATATATATACACACACACACTCTAAACCAGGGTTCTGAGGGCTGTGAAAAAAAAAAGATTTTACAAAACGTATATTTTAGAGATGACATAGGTAGCATATACAATTTTTGCAATTAATCTCATGATTTATGACCAGAATTTAGAAAGCATATTGTAAAACTGAACAATAATATTGTAAAATTCAGTTAATATATTTGAAATCATTGTGTTAAACATATTCAATTAATATCTTAAATGGATAGTTCACCCCAAAATTCTGTCATTTCCTCATTCTTATGTTGTGCCAAACTTTAATGACTTTAGAACACAAAAGAAGATATTTTGCGAAATGACTGATTTTGTCCACATTCTGAAAGTCACTGGTGTCCAGTGTTGTTTGGATCCCAACGTTCCTCAAAATATCTTCTTTTTATATGATTTGAAAACAACTAAACATTAAGTCTTTTTCATGAATCATTCCTACTATGCAGTACATAGTGTCTTATTTTGAATAAAATATTATACTCAACACTGTCAAAAATGAAAATCTTAGGCTTTGGTTTATTTTGGCTTCAGTTTTGTGATATGAATGTTAATGAATTTATAGTTCATTTTTATTTTGTATAGCCAGAACAATATGAGCTTTCCCATCTCTGTGTGCTGTCTCTGCGGAAGCCTTTGAAATGGCACACCCCACAGTGCAATCCATGTGGAAATGTTTTTCTTTAGCCTCTACTCCATACACATACATATACACAAACAAACATGCTCCCCCTGATTCTCATAAAACATGCAGACTCAATGCCTAACCTCGTTCTTACGGGAAAAAAAAAACACATTGAGATCAAATGTTGCATACACTTCATCTCCTCATAGTATTACATAACTAGAAGGATTCAATTATGGTAATGACTTCTTCTGTGCCATCCCTCTGCTACCAGGGAGCTTGATACAGATTGTGTGGCGAAAGGTTCCTGAGGATTTCCTAGCGGGTTTCGGATAGGCCACGCTCTGATTAGCATTGCTGTGAATAAGCTTTATACTGGGGTTAACATTATAACCACCCCTAATGCTAACAGTGGGGCTAGCAGGTTCAGTAATACAGCCAGGGCTGTGCAGGTCATCAACAGTGCTCACGCTATGACTGATACATTTGACGCTCTGAATGGTGTTTTCTGCTGAATAACTGCTTACACCGTTGCTAATATCAGTTGCGACAATGCTAACATTAGCTTTATTACACAAACCTGCGTCTGTCACACCCACATCATCAGGGGGAGTACAATGTGTCCTCACCTGGACTGACGTTTGCTGCGGTGGTGTAGAAAGTAACACTAGTGGAACATTATGACCGTAAAACAGTGTCTGTGGGATATGTACCTGAACAGATTCTCGCACTTTTCCCTCCTTTTCTACACTGAATCCTGGCTCAACTTTCTGCTCTGTTTCCATCTGCAAGTTTGCGGTTTGATCTGTGACCTCAGAATGTTTTAGCATCACTCTTCCACCAAAAGGAAAGACTGTGATTTTCATTCTGCTCACTTTCTGCCCACCTGAGGCATGCATGTTTGAGGAAGCATTTTTTTTCCGCTCTAGCTGGAGCTGACTTACAGAGATTTCACCTTTGGTAATGGATTGCTTTTGTGTCTTTGTGGGAGTGTGTGAGAGTGTTTGTGTCACCTGGGATTCCTGTATCTCATTGCCAACCTGATTCGCCTGTGGGATTGTCCATACACTGCAGGGATTCAGTGAAATCGCTTTCGAGTTCATGTCAGGATTATGCTCTATCTGGCATGAGGTGGAGGATTGTAATGGATTCACACTAAACTCCACGCTGCACACAGACAGGGATTGTCTTGTTTCACCTTTAACTTCATGAATATCACCGAAGGACTCACAGCTCATGGCATCCTCACTCTCGGCTCTTTCTCCATCTTTCACTGCTTTCTCTCCATCACAGTCATGAAAAGATGCTTCAAATCCACTCTCTTTCTCATTTTCAGTCTCTTGATCTCTCTCTTTCCAAACGTCCTCTTCCTCTTCATAAGTGAAAGTACTTGTCCAGCGCTTTCTGGACATTTCAGGTGTGAGAGGCCGCAGTCTCGCAGCAGCTCCGAACAGAAAAGGCCGGGACTGTGTATCTTGAGGGCTGGGGATTGGATCGGCGGAGCTAAGGGACAGCGTACTATCCAGTGAGCTGAGCGAAGAAGTGGTAGTAGATGACAGACTTGACATGCTGGCTAATCTCTGAGCAGGATGACGGAAACGTGTGGGAATTTGTGGCGACTTCCAGAAAGTGTAACGTCGTCGCCTGGTACCCATTCCAGAATTGTGTGATTGTTCTGGGCTCAGCCCCATGGAGCCTTGTGACTGCTCATTTCTGCTGTCTATTACAGTGGCATCACAGCTGGATTGGCGGATAACAGGAGTATGAGTCGGTGCCGGTGTTTGGGGTGTGAAAAAATACATGGAAGGTTCAGAGAGGCATCGATCGCGTGATTGGCTGAGCTCCCCAACTCCCAGCATACTCACAGAAGCACTGGAACGTGATGAAATGGAATCCAGTGTTCCACAGCTGTAGGCACCTTCTGTTGATGGCATATCAGTATGAAAGGGCCGGGGTCTCCTCTTCTCTTTCAGGGAAAGTGCAGCCAAAGGGAGGAAAAGTGGATGTACTTCAGGCAATAGTTGTGAAGAAACAGTGAAGTCTTGATCTGTGTCCTCTGAAGAGGAGTGCTGAAGAAGATACGAAGCATCTAGAGAAGAGAACGAATTTTAAGATATTTAAAGTTTATTGCAGCTGTCATTTTAACATACATAATAAAAACGAATGGATAAGACTACAGAGATATGAAATCATATTTCATTAGTTTAAAAACAAAATGCTTTAAAAATAAGCACAAATGATCTTAATTGTAATCACTGTGGAAAGTTTATTATATATATATATATACAGCTCTGGAAAAAATTAAGAGACCACTTAACATTGATTTCTGAACTTGGAGTGGTCTCTTAATTTTTTCCAGAGCTGTATATAT
>RJVU01073043.1:2588147-2598355 GCA_003731715.1 Anabarilius grahami | reverse complement strand
AATAAAGCACAAATATGAAACCCACTGAAAATATCTGCTGAGATCAGAAAATCACAGGGTATGTTAGGTATGCGGAATGTATACAGTGAAAAGCATGGATATTTTCTGTAAGCATACCCTAATGAACTACTACATTAACTGAAATCTGCATCTGTGCAGCAGAGCTCATTATAGGGCTATGATATCCCATAACACAAAGAGTCTTGATCTTCCATTTAATCAAAAAATTAACAAGAAGCAATGGTCACACTTTAGATTAGGGTACAATTCTCACAATCAACTAACTATCAAACTACTACTTTTGCCTCAATAAACTCGTAATTACTGCTTATTAATAGTTAGTAAGGTAGTTACTAACTAGTTACTAAGTAGTAGGAATTGGGTAGGATTAAGGGTTGTAGAATATGGACTTGCAGAATAAGGCATTAATATGTGCTTTAAAAGTACTAACAAACAGCCAATATCCTGGTAATATCCATGCTGACAATATATACGCATGCGAATACTAGAACACTTTTACACAAAAGAGTGACATATCATGTAGATGTGCATGTATTCACATACTATTTTCAGAATATAGAGGGGGATTTTCATGTGCTGTCTGCCTTGTATTAGCAGAACATTTACTAAAGGAGTTATGTAAATCAGTGAACAGGGCACAACAAATATTCAACTTATTCACCCAAAGAATATATTTTTATTTAGTTATTTATTTTTTGGTCCAAGCAATGAAAGTCAGTGGAGTCAAATGTTGTTTTTGACCCATTTGATTTTCATTGTATGAAAAACATGAGGGTAAATGATGACAGATTTTTAATTTTAAAGTCACCCTGTGGTGAAAACGTCTGTAACCCTGGTTCCCTGAATAGGGAACGAGACGCTGCGTAGAACGCAATCACGCAGAGGTGTTCCCAATGCGTTCGACGCAGCGTCGATGTTCCCACGAAAGGGAATCAAGTTTTAATGTTGGTTATATGTCTATGTGATGTCTTATTATGCTTTAAGACAAACCATCTGCAAATTCATAAGTCAAAACCATTGCTGAGTATTTTCTATTGAAAGCTGCAGTGAAAAAAAGACATCAATAGGCATCTCATATCAATGAGGTCCAAAGGGCAGAACAACACAATTACCTGTGTAGTCATGTGTTTCCTGCTCTGAATTCAACTGCCTGGTGAACAGACTGTCCAGATCATCTCCAAATATGGCAGGCGTGTTTTCTATCAGGTACTGGATGAGCATGGCGACCTGAAGGACAGATGAAAAACACAAAACATCATCAATATGGAAAACAGACACAGCTGGCCTGCAAACATAAACGTTGACTATGGCAGCATATATATCAGAGACTGAACAAACCAGCTCATGAACTTTGTGTGTTGCACATTTGTCGGAGCATGTAAGTATATCTGTGGTGGACACATTTGGTATGCTAGATGACTACCACCTTGTTTCTGTCCAAGTTCTAGAGTGTTTAGACATTAGTTTTGAGTTTTCATAGCACAGACCGTATGTGACGCCAGTGTGTGTGAGTGTCTGGCATATCCATAGAGATCCTCACTTCTCTCATAGAAAAAAAGCCAATGAATCTTTTACTCCAACTCATTTCAAATACAAACCAGGCCAAAGAAATGGAAAATTAAAATGCATGCAGAGGGAATGGAATGCTCTGTAGCATTTCCACTGGAAAAACAGTATTTAATAGACACCACAGGGTTTTGTGGCTGACAGAAAATGGATAATTATCCACTGATTGACTCATGCTGTTCTTTTCCTAAAGCATTGCTTGAGTTAAGAAATGCATAAGCATCATTGTATGTAGTCCTGGACATGGTGAACTATTCTAACCGCACTAACAAGTAGGTACTATGTACATATACATATTTAAGCTCCATTTGTGATTCATCACCATGAAATCAAAACTGACCAATGTTTATGGAATATTGCAGTGTTTATTCTAAAACGAGTGTGTGCCTGATGTCCCGTCGTAATCTTTAATCAAAAACATTAAAGGGATAGTTCACCCAAAAATGAAAGTTCATTAAAGGATCACAATCTCAATTCCAACAATCAAGAGATCTTATTCCTAAATGATTACGATTCAGTTGTCTATCAAACCTTTGACAAGTATGATCACAGCAAACATTTGAATCTGCGTTGGCGCTGCCACTGAGCCAGAGAGAGCAGTTGTCATGTATAGGTATGAAACAGCTTCACAAACAGTCTTTTCAACCATACAGTAATGTTATTTTTGTCTTACAATCATTCATGGCATGTCTTACAATTATACTGGGATAAAAGTTATGTTTGGATATAAACATTGATGTCTCCAGTTGCGATCAAAATACATTAAATCACCTTTTAAAAATTAACTTCAAATAAAGATTGTATCAATTACATCATTACACCAGTAGGAGGTGACAGCTGACTTTTAAAAATACATTTCTCATTGAATAATTCATTCAGGAGATTTTGTCAAAATTACTGATTCATCCACAATTGAAACAAGTCAGGTCTTTATGAGCGAGTCAATGAATCATTCATTCAAACCAATTAAATCAATAAATAATAATAATAATTCATTGAAATTAATCATTTTTTAAATAGACTGCAGCAAATAACATTTTGTCAGAACCTAACCTAAATTACATGTTATTTTGTTTAGTTGTCTATTCAGAATTGTGGGAGAATTGTGATCTCTATTTTAAAAAAAATAAATAAAAATTGTGATTCTCAATTTCCAGAATCATGCAGCTCATTGAATAAAAACAATATCATAACCTCTCATGTGATGATGCAGATTGTTAGAAAGAGGGGGAGATCAACTCATTAATATTCTTTAAATTCTGAAAAAAAAAAAAAAAAAATAGAATCAGCATAAACTGTATTTATCTGACATATTTACAACAGTATATATACTAACGTCCGACATTTTTTATTTTTTTTTTTTAACAAGATCGCAAAGCTGCGCGCATAGGATTGTGGGTGATTTGAGAGCGGGAAGGCTACACATATGCATCCTTTCCTGTATATGGGATATTTTTCGAACGAAGGACTCAGTCCTTGTTTGAAATTCCGAGGATCCTCGACATTAGAACAGTCCTTCGACGGATGTCGATGACGTAGCATCCTCGAAATTCTGGCTTCCGAGCGGGGATCCTTCCTTGACATTGAGAAACGCCTAGCGTGTCTGGGAACCGGACCAAGAATTTTTTTTTTCTCTTTTTCCTCTCTCCCCTCTCTCGTCCTGTCGCTCCCCTTGCTTCCGTCTCCTTTCTCTCGTCTCGTCTGTCCTTACCCCCAGGTGCTGCGGCCGCCGAGACAGGCCCCGGGGGGGAGTAGAGCGGAGTACCCCCCGGCCTGCGAGGGGCGATGGGGGTATGTGACGAGCAGGGCGGGCTAGAGCCGTGAGGGAACGGCGCGAGGCCGGTGACGCGAGTGATAATGAGCATCAGCTGCGAGGCGCGCCGGCCTCGAGTCCCTCGAGCTCCGGAGGCATAAAAGGAGGAGCGACGACAGTGAAGGACGAGAGAGGACCAGGCCTGGACTTTACGTTATGTTTTCTTATGTTTGTGTGGCCGGCAGACGTCCGCGAGGGTCTGCCGGCGTTACTTTCGTTTTGTGTTTGTTTATTTTGAGATTAAAGTTTTGTTTGAATGTTCGCTGGTTGCCGCCTCCTTCTTCCCACATATACGAACTGTGTTACAAATACCTTAAGTCATGCCAGCATGGCTGGGAGCATCAGACCAACTGCAACAACAAGCATTTAAAGAAATTTTAAGATGATTTTAGGCAAAATGGCTGAAAAATCATAAATACAGTCACCAGTAATTATTTAAAGGTTTATCACTTTTGACCAATAGGTGGCACTGTGACCAAAATGATGTGGTGTGGTCGGAGTCTGAAGATTATACGATATAATTTTGGTGAAAATTGGACAAACGGTCTTGGAGGAGTCTGAAAAAAGTAGGTTTTTGAAGGAAATCAAAATGCTATGGCAAAACTGGTATATCGGCATGACCCAAGGAATCTATTAAGACCAGTCACAATAGACTAATTTAATCAAAAGAAATGTTCGTGAAATATAGCATTTCACAACAAAATTCTAAATGGCCAATGCCCAAACTGGCCAATATGGGAAAACTGGGAATCGTTCGACTCAGCATGCTGTACCAAATCTAAAGAGACCAGTGTTGTGATTTTTGGACAAACCGTTCCGAAGTTATAAGCAAAAATGTCAATTTTTCCATATCTCCTGGCCACTAGGTGGCACTGAGCCAAAACAGTGCAGGTAGCCTCAGGTCATGGTTGTCATACACCAAGTTTGATCAGAATACACTAAAGCCTCACGTCAAATTTGTTTGCACATGGATGGTTTAACAAATCAACTTGAATTCAATTACTTTTTGTCGGCATGGTCTGAAGATGGTCTGAAGATGGTCTGGTTAAATTTTCGTGAAAATCAGAGTAACAGCCAGGGAGGAGTTTGAAAAAGGAAAATTCAAAATGGCGGAATTTCTTAAGCCAAACAATCAGAGGGAAAAAAAATTTTCTAGCCCTTACGGTTCAAAAGTTATTAGCATGCAAATTTGGACAGTTGGTGTTAGAGACTCCAAATTTGCTATGGTGACAGTTTAGACTGTCCTCTATCTGTGTGCCAAATTTCATAACTTTCCTGCAAGCGGTTCTATGGGCTGCCATAGATTTCCAGAGCGGAAGAAGAAGAATCTGAAAAAGAATTATAATAAGAACACCAATGATTACAATAGATAATCTAAGAAAAAAATCTTCCAAACTAGAGTCCCCCCAGTGAATCTCAGCCATTTCCAGTATGGTTGAAAGTATGAAAGTATGGTTAATAATGGGTAATGTCTGGAAATGCATTACACTACACAAGCGCATACCTAAAGAATGCACTTCATAAACAGTCAAGACGTTTCTTCCTTATAGATTTCATTACATACCATTAAAGTATGGGAATTTAGCTCATGATTCTTTCTTGTGACAGTGAACAATACCCGGATGACATACTGCATCTGCTGAGATTCTGAAGTGTGCAACCATAAGGCCAAAGAAGCTGCAATGGCTCTTAAGTGAAATTTGCTACCTATAACTCTTACACTTTCATAATGGAAATGTATGTTCTTTGCCAAACAATACATAGGTTAAAGTATGTCTGGAAGAACTGTATGTCAAGAAGATACTTCATTATCGATTTCATTACATATGAATGTACAGTATGTGAATTCAGCCCATGTTTCTTTCTTTTGACAGTTCTTATCTTTAAACATCCACAAAAAGGCTATCATGTAATACAAATGGAGGTTAAATCTACAGATGCAGTTTACATATTTCTCAGAGTGAAACGCAGAGGCTTACAGAGAGTCGGTCGCACTTATTGGACATGTTTTCTACAGTGGATTAGATCACAGATGTGATCTCATCTCCACTGGATCAAACAGGTCTGAGATCTATTGAATAATGTTAATGAAATTTGTATCACTTAAAAATATTTAAACCTTATTTTAAGATTTACGAATTTCAAATTAAATTGAATAATCCTTATATATTATTCAAATGATGAATTAAGAATTTTAAATGGGTTAAAAAACAAACAAACTAGAGCTTAATAAAACATTTTGTATAAATCTTATTGGAACAAGGGAATGGATCATTTCAGTTCATGTGATTCATATTCATAAATTCTACATTCCTTAATCTGACCTAATTCCTACCCAATACATAAACTTAACAACTACCTCACAAACTAAAGTACTAAAGGCAAAAGTAGTAGTTAATATTTAGTTAATAGTGAGAATTGGACCCTAATCTAAAGTGTGACCATAATATGAATAATATTAATAATAAGGATTATTCAATTCAATTTGATGGAATTTAACTATACAATTGAAATTTGTAAATCTTAAAAAAAAGGCTTAAATAATGCTCCAGCATGAATACCTAGAATTCAAAGACAGCATATCCCCTGATGGATAGTCAATGTGATATGAATTATGCAGAGGTTATTCAGAGCATGTGTATTTATACACCCTGCCTCATGCATGGAACTTTTTTGAGTCCGATTATTGGTTTGATATTTGCCCGTAATATGCCAGTAAATAAGTTGCTATGGAGACAAGTTTTTAATAATCGGCATCTTTAGGTAGCCAGGCAACACACTGCTTTATGCTTTTTCATTCACATGCCCTTCAAATGCCTAGCATGGTCCCCAAATTAATGGAAGAAAAGAATTTTCATGACTCATATTATTCTTTCTGTTCGTCTTTTTCTTCCTCTCCTTATCGTATGGCTATAATGTCATCTCAGGCTCAGCCATGAGAAAATTGAGCTCTGTTTCCTCCCAAAATCTCCCATTCTATTTTCAATCTCTGAGTAAATCACACAGACACCACCTCAGGTCTTTTCATTGGCCTCCTATACATTAGGCTCTGATTGTGGGCTGCTGTGCTAGCAGTACCATCCTGTTATTTACAAGCCAAAATCAAACTCTACCAGTAGCTGCAATCAGTTGTTGAAATGTTTATCATCTCTCTCAATGAAAAAAAAAAAAAAACTAATCTAACCAACCCCCTCCTTTAATCTACAGCTCAAACTATGGTGGTGCTATAGTTCTCAATGTCTGTCTTTATAACTGCTGTAGTAATACACAGCTCACTGGATGTATTTTTTTATAGTAAAAAACAGCTTTCTTCTTTTTTTAGCTTTCTGAAAAAAAGATAATTATTTTTAAGCAGCATATTCTTCTTTTTTTAAATGTCAATTTTTTTTTAAAAGCTTTCATAAAAACTGATGAATCAAAATTAAATAATCTACTAATATGTTGTTGTAATGTAGCTCTGTGGTGGCTATACATTCATATGCACACTTTTCCTGGAAAATTAAGGCATACAGCCATTTTACACATTCTGAGTGATCTTTTCATTAACTGATATTTGACTCTCAATTTCAGTAAGCACTAAAAACACTGCATGACAGTGAGTGAGAGTTTGTCAACAGGCCTGAATCCCTCTCACACTTGCCTGATGTGAATGACTCACCAACGGCTGTCATATGAAGCAATAGAAAATTAGGGGAGAATCTGGACATGCTTTTCAATGCTACTTAATTTTATTGGCCCTGACAAGGAACTTTCTTTGACATGCAAAATCTTTTGTTTAAGTACCCATTTGAAACCCAGTTCATATTACGACAAACTTTGGATTCATTCTGGTTTTTACAGTGTTACAAAGAAGGTTCAAAATTACTTTTCCAAGCAATGCCATGTGTACGTCTTATTTTGCCTTATAGTACTCTAAACAAACCTAAGATTTATAAATATCTTGGTGTGTTGTATCAAATATGCACCAGTATTGTAAGAGTATAGTGACGTTGGTCCCTGGTAATTCAAACTCCTAATGATTTCCCTGCTAGCGTTTGTGTCAACATCCTGTTGATAAGAGAAATCCCTTTGGTGACATCAGGAAATCTGATTTTGCTTCTGTAAACTGCAGAGGTTAATAAGCAGAAAAACTCACGACTAAGTCAGCAGCCATCAGATGCATCATTTGCATTAATCATTTGCAGCTTTAGGCTAATAATAGCAACACCATTATTAGAGATTTCTTGAGGAACAAGTTGTGCACATATCAGTTTTGTGTGATTTACAAATTGACGTTGGCCAGGGTTGTTGCTCCCTTTAGCACCTTTACCAGAAGCAGCCTGTGCTTATTTAAAATTCAAGAGATTGTGCTAATGTAATAGCTCAGGGATTTTTCTGATAGTGGATAGTGGATAGTGGTTTTAAACTGTGTCTCCCCAAGAGCAATGAGGGTGAACTGTTTAAACGGCATGATAGCAGTGCTTAGCAAGCTGGCATGTAAAATTAGGATCTACTGCCTGGGACACAAAATACACTTCTTTAGTCAATTCTGTCCTAGATTTAAACCAATAACTTTCCCGTTACTCTACTGGAACTGCTTCTATTCCTGAACAAGAGGGGTGCACTTAATGAATGAATACATGCACAATAAAGCCATTTTGCTTGTAAATCAGTGACTCAGTGATTATATAGTCTGTGGGTAGTTGGGAAAGTAGTGTTGTCCAGTGCTACATGCTATAATTCCAAAGCTGTTTCAAAAAATAGAAAAATAACGGAAAAAGTACTGGCAGCTTATTACTTGGACATTATCCAGCAATTTTTACGGACATTTCCATTAACCCTAAAACACAACTTAATAAAGTGCGAAATTCAAAATACAAGTAAAACACCTGTAAAAATAAATACGGAAAATTCCGTTAAATTAATACAGTACATTGTGCCCTATTTTTATGGATTTTTTTTAGAAATAAGAAAGCATTTAAACACTTATATGTTCATTGCCCGCTAAATGTCACAGTGATGTAGGTCTTTTGTATTGTTTCAGGTTTGTGTCTATAGTATCTACTTAGTTCTTGTTTCTAATTCTTGTCATATCTTTGTTCACTGTTTGTTTATTATTATTTAGATCCCCATTAGCTACTCCATTAAGTAGTAGCTATTCTTCCTGGGGTCTTAACATTTTTACCAAAATATTAACACCAAAGCAGTACAATGAGGACAAAATACAGAAGTGCACACAACATCTTCCCAATCGTATAACTAACACACACACACACACATAACTCAGCATAACACATATACACTAAACATAACGACATAACATAAGCACTTCCAAATCCGAAATATTACCACTCTCATAATATAATATAGTATACAAATCACATTTCAATTGCCATAGCTCATTATACTGTGATGAGATCTTATTTTTTTAACTAAATTTGTTTAACTAAGATGCTCGTTGGATCATTCTCAAATAATGCCAGAGATTGTAAAAAATTCTGCAAATAATTTTTCACTCAAATTGTGCTAATAATATAATTTGTAATGACAAAGAATTTTCACTAGAGATCTCAGGCTTTTGAACTCAACTGTAGGTACGTAGGTAGGTACGTAGGGATGGATGGATGGATGGATGGATGGATGGATGGATGGATGGATGGATGGATGGATGGATGGATAGATGGATAGATGGATAGATGTGAACTGAATTATATTCGTCAGAATACTACACATGTAACCAGATTTTTACTGGCTTACCTGCAGCACACTCTGTCCCTCTTTCTCAGGGCTGATTTTGGAAGACCTCCAGAGCATGTTGGGTGCAATGCAAAGGGCCAAGTTCGTTGCTGTCATCTGATTCACCTCTGAGTGACTGTGTATCCTGTGTAGCACTCCAAATAAGTGACACAGCAAGGTAACATTCTCCTCCGGCAGCTGTGCAAGCAAACTAGACACAAAGACAATACAGCATGAACTATGACAGACAAATGCAACCAGATAAGCAGAAACATGAAACAAATACTGCCCTCTCATACATAAGGAAATGCATTCCTGCACATATATGTGCACGCAAACACACACACACACACCCGCACACATGTTGGGTTTCCATGTTTCATGGGGACTTTCCATAGATATAATGATTTTTATATTGTATAAACTGTATGTTATATCATCAATATTGTTATCTATATTTTGTCATCTTTGTGGGTTTACCTGAACCTAAAACAGCAGGTGTGCCTAAACAAGTGAATATGAATATCGATTTCTAATAAATTTCAGCACAGCAGAAAGAAAATATCATCATTACTTTGCCTGCAGCGAACTGCTTGAGTGGCACTTTAACAACATGAATTTATATGATGAATATCTATATCTATGATATTCAGAAGAACAATGTTTGTACAAATTAGTTGAGAGGATAGCTTGTTCAGTACCCTGAGGAGAGCCAGAGGCAAACCTAGCAATCAAGGTCATTTTACAGCAGTTTCATCATCAGCAATCCCAAGAAATCTGAATACTGAATTTATAAAATCAATTTTAATACTTTGATTTACGTATATCTGTCACTTTTCAATGTAAATACTAAAACATAAATGCCTGTTATGTAAGCTCCCTATAATATTTACCATGTACAGCTTTACAATGTGATCTATATTTTTACAAAATAATTTATTCAAACTTTGATAAGAATTGTCCATACCAAGTAGCATTATTTTCTAGTGCTGAAAAATACTGTTTCAAACATTGTCTAAAAGAGTACAGACTAGAACAGGGAAGGAAACTGTGAAAGCACAAAATATTTCAAACGGATTCAGACAGGATTAAA
>RJVU01073043.1:2517148-2588076 GCA_003731715.1 Anabarilius grahami | reverse complement strand
GAAAATACATTTTGCAAGCAGTTTCACTGATTATACATTTAAATGAGCCTGACGCTTTTTATTCTCCATGTGAGCAGATGGCATTTCAGCATAGCTACTATAAAAGTAGAAGTAAGTTTTTAGTCACATATGCAATAATGTGAGTGTTGCCATGACAAACTGATATCAAAATGTCCTTGTGGAGAATCTTACCATTTGAAGGATATTTACTATATGTGTTTTCTTGTGGCCACTTGTTATAGGATTTAAGCCGGGGACACACTTAACGATTGTAAGGCCGATTATTAATGTAATTTGATACTTACGACTGATCATGCCTAACATGCCGAGTCAGAGCCAGTTGCATTCAGTCAGTGTTTACAGTTAGTGTTTAAATTCCGTGTGTAAGTATTTAAATCTACTTCAGTCTTTGTGTGTTGAGCTCAGTCTTAGAATGTTTTAGCTAGTCGTTAAGTGTGTCCCCGGCTTTAATCTTTGGTTTTGTGACTATGTAAGTTACTCACTCCCATTTTTTGTTGTGTCATCCCGTGACGCACGCCGGTGGAATGCGGAAACTACAAAGGGAAGCCAGCATCACAACAGAGTTAGCTTTCTGATCTTCAGCAAGCACTCTGTGTGTACGTCTTATTTACTGTTGTCTGTCCCACACATAAGCATTCAAAGTGTATAAAATGGAGAGTAAGCAGCGTAGCTTTAAACTAGTGTTGTCACGGTACCAAAATTCCAGTAGTCGGTACCAATACCATAAAAATTACGGTTCCCAGTACCAATTTCGGTACCACAGGAAAATCACTATTTTACTAATTTATTTAACTATTTTAAAAACATATTAAATATGATGGTAATCATACTTATAAACATTTGGAGTGTCTGTGTGTATGTTTGTGTGTAAGTATATATACATTTTGAAATATAAAAGAATAAATAAACAAATGCTCAAACATCCATTTTGTAACAGACATGCGTGTTTATTTTAGCTATTCCGTCAGTGAAATGACACACTGCAGTCTGTAAAACTATGAAATAAATATCAGTAAATAATGGTAACCTAAATAATAATAAGGTTAAATATTATTTAAAAAACTTTCGTTTTTTATTTCCACACAAAGATTTGTCATATAGCTAGCCGCTCTGCGCTTTGAGAGGGATGTGGGACACGAGCAGGAAAGAGACCATCTCTTTTATAATATCTTCATGTTATCTCCTGATGTTACAAGCAACTGACACTTGTTGTAAAAGGTCTGAAGAGCGAGTTTTGTCCTCTGCAGAGGCAAGACATTTAGGCTATGTTTGATTTTGCGCTGCCAGAGAAAGTGAAAAATCACTGGCGTGTGTGAAACGCGCTATACAAATAAACTTGACGCGCCTTATAAAGTCTAATAACAAGCGCAAACTGTGTTAAATAGAAACTGACGTTCAAGCAAAAAGGTTTCTGTCCTACGGTGTTTTTTCTACTTTACCACAGTAATGCGAATATAATAGGCCTAAAAGCGAACGAAAGGAAGAAACATTTATAATATCCTGTGTGAGTGAAGATGTGGGAAAAGAAACAGAGATTCCATGTTCAGTGGATTTACTAATGGAATATTGTTAAATTCTCTGATATTCGGGTGACCAGATTGCGATTCGCAGAACAGAATACAAAGCTTAAATTTATGGACTCACGTAACTCTCTCATTCGGCATGAACCAAAATGTTTCCATGGCTGCGATGTCACATTTAATTGCTAACCTATTATTTCTTTTGTAAACAAAGCTTTTTGCTTCACTCGTGTCATATTCACGTAAATACTGGCACAGCCCTATCAGTGGGTACCGAATATACCCGGATACTCTGTACTCCCGGTACTAAAGAAATGCTGGTATCGTCACATTTTCAAAATTTCAGTACCGACTTGGTACCAAAGTACCGGTACTTTTGATGACACTACTTCAAACAAAGCGTTTCTCAGTGTCCTCGCTATATTATGGGCACGAATACACATGTTTTATGTATAAGCTGCTTGGAAGCATAGCATGCATGGGCAGCTCTCGAGGGATCCTGTGAGCATTGTGAAAGTCTCCCTCTGAGGACGCTCCGCTCCCACCTGGCTGTGTTTGATGAGAGCGGCCAGGCTTGCGCTCCCCGTGGATCGGGTCTCGCGGTTGTCAAGGCAACCTGGTGGCTTCATTCGTGAAGGTCGAGCTTAAGATGGCCAAGGCCATTTCTCAGCTTTCAGCTGATACATTCAGTGCTCAGCTTCGGGATCCGGAATCTGGAAGCGGGTTGTTTGGGTGACTTACCAGCCTCGTCCCCGCAATATGAGGAGCTGATGGAGGTTGTAACTCATGCCATGGCGAAATTAAATATCGAGTGGCCAGCCGAGAAGTGAATGGGAGATACAAACGAGATTACAAACTCCACGTCGGGGTTTGCCATTTTTCCCAGATCTCAACACAGAGGTGTCGAGATCCTGGAGGAAGCCGTTTTCTTCCCACCTATCGAGTCCCATTGGTCATTATTATTCTTCAATCGTGAGACATAAAGAGAACGGCTATGGATGATGCCCAGGGTTAAAAGAGACGCTTGCTGCCTATCTCTCCCCTGATGATACATCATCCCTAAAAACCCTGACGTTATTCACCAAGCCAGTTCATACTACATTTTCCTGGTGGGTAAGGCATATATGGCAGCAGGTCAGGTTGGCGCTTGCCTACATACTATGGCAGTGCTTCAAGCATATCAGGCCGACCTGCTTTAGGACCTCGACGAAGGCCAAGGTGATCTACCGATCTTTCTCTCCATGCCACTAAAGAGACGGCCTGTGCTATCCGCCGCCATGGCAGCCATGGTGGCAATGGAGAGGCACCTTTGGCTGAACGTATCAGGCATCAAGGAGAAGGATTAAGCTTTCCTCCTTGATGCCCCGCTCTCACCTTCTGGTCTCTTCGGCGACACTGTCAGCTCGGTTTTCGAAAGATTTCAAGAGGCGAAGAAACAATTAGCAACATTTCAGAGGTTTATTCCTCGGCGCCATAGGTCCTGAGGGGCTGCTGCCAGGGAGCAGCCCCAGTCATCAATGCCCAGCTCTTCATACAGATGACAACAGAAAGAGGGCATTGGGGCTTGAGCACCCCCTCAGAGAGCCCTCAGTTAACCCACAACCATCTGCACTTCAGGGCACATCGGGATCCATCGAACCTCAACCTCATTGTCCGCCTGAAAATGTTGTGGTCATTGGGGGTTTGCCCCACTTAAGGAGGCCTGTAGAAATATTGTTTCGGTTAAATCCTGCTGTGAATTCACTTCAGGTACCAAATTAATTCCTGTAAATGTTCCAGAGGTCAGCCCGAGAGGCTGATTCCTGTAGTAGATTTCCTTGAAGCCTGGCGAAATTTACCTAATGTATCTCAATGGATTATCAGCACAGTTCGAAATGGCTACAGACTTCAGTTTGGAAGGCTGTACCCATTTTCACCCACCAAAGTTCAACAGGGTTTTACCCACTGTTGTGGGCCTCGAACAGGCTCAGGTTATGGAACAAGTGGTTCATGCTCTTCCGGCGAAGGAGGCCATAGAACAAATCCCCCCTCCCAGAGAGAAACATGGGGTTCTACAGCCGAAGAAGGATGGCGGCCTGTGTCCCATTATAGATCTTTGACAATTGAACTGTTCTCTGAGGATATTCAGGTTCAAAATGTTGACAATTCCTCTCATCGTGAGGCAAATCAAGTTCAAGGACTGGTTTGTCATGATAGATCTGAAGGTAGCATATTTCCATATATCCATCCTTTCACAGCAAAGTAAGTTTCCGAGGTTTGCGTTCGGGAGCAAAGCGTAACAATATCGGGTTCTTTTATTTGGCCTAGCTCTCTCCCCTCGCACATTCATGAAATGCATGGATGCAGCTCTGGCCCCTCTAAGACTTCAGGGCATCAGAATTCTCAATTACATAGACGACTGGTTGATACTAGCTCAGTCTCAGGAGTTGGCAGCACGGCAACAAAATGTTGTGCTCGACCACATAAAGGGCTTGGGGCTGAGACTCAATCTGAAAAAGGGTATGCTCACTCCGGTCCAGAAATGACCTTTTTGGGAGTAGTATGGGATTCGCTTACCCTGCAGGCACAACTGACTGAAACCCCTGCAGTGGTGGCTCAAGACCACGGGTTTTTCCCTGAGGGGCAATCCCAATTACATGATCAAGGGTACGTGCAGATGCCTTCATTTCGTGATCATGTGGAAGAAGCCTTGGTTCCTGTCCCAAGGCCCAATGTTAGGAGAGTCCTGTCATCGCAATATCGTGTCAACAGATGCATTCAATACTGGGTGGGGTGCGGTCATGAAAGGCCGCTCAGTTCAAGGTCTTTGGAGGGAACATCATCTCCTTTGGCACATAAATTGCCTAGAGATGTTGGCAGTTTTGCTAGCTCTGAAGCATTTCCTTCCGGACCTCAGAGACCATCATGCTCTTATTCGAACAGACAATATGACAGTGGTCTCTTACATCAACTACCAGGGAGGTCTGAGGTTGTGCCCTCTGTACAGACTGGTGCATCAGATCCTCCTATGGTCCCTAGGGAAATTTCTCTCACCGAGGGCAATTTACATCCCGGGGTATCTGAATGTGGGAGCAGACATCCTGTCGAGGCAGGCGCTGAGGCCCAGGAAATGGAGACCAGAATCAGTAAAGCTCATTTGGAGAAAGTTCGGTCGAGCAGAGGTCGACCTGTGCATCTCAGGAGAAGACGCATTGCCCATTGTGGTTCTTCCTTTCACACCCAGCTCCGCTGGGGCAAGATGCCATGCCACTCTGCTCCAGAGAGTTCTACAGAGAGTCAGATCGGAGTATGTTTGCTCCTGGTAGCCCCGTTCTGGCCGACCCGAGTCTGGTTCTCAGATCTCATAGCCCTTTTGGACAGTCTCCCGTGGGAGATTCCAATTAAGAGGGACCTTCTAACACAGGTTGGGGGCACGTTATATCACCCTCGGCCAGAGAGATGGAAACTTTGGGTCTGGCCCCTTTTGGCTGAGGTCATCAAGACCATTCTCAGTTCTAGAGCTCTCACCTTATGAGGAAACTCTATGCGTTTAAAGTGGAGAGTGTTCACTTTATGGCACAGAAAATGTAAGCTAGACCCAGTTAACTGCCCAGTGGCTTCAGTGCTGGAGTGGCTTCAGTGCAGGACCGTTTTTTTGCCAGTCTTACCCACACTTAAGGTCTATTTGGCGGCCATAGGTGCCTTCCACAAACCGTTAAGTGGTGGGTCTCTGGGGAAGCACCAATTGATAGCTTGTTTCCTTCGAGATACTCAGAGGTTAAGGCCTACGATTTAGGCACATAAATTGCATGTATTCAGGGTTCCAGCTTGGGACCTGGCAGAGGTATTGGAAGGGTTGTCCCTGGCACCCTTTGAACCTTTGGATGCTGCCCCCATCAGGTTCATCGCCCTTAAGATGGTGGTTCTGCTTGCTATTACCTCTTTCAAAAAAGTCTGAGATCTGCAGGCCCTTTTGGTCACCACCTTCAATCCAGGCAGAGTTAAAGCTATTTTGCACCTGAGGCCCGGCTATGTACTCAAAGTACCATTGAATGTGGCCCATTCTACAGTCCTCCAGGCCTTTCATCCTCCACCGAACGACTTGGTGGAGCAAAGGAAGCTGTATTTACTATGGTCTGTTAGAGCCCTTGACATTTATGTTCAGAAGACCTTTACTTGGAGGAAGAGTGACCAACTGTTGATGTGCTTTGGGTCCTCCAAGAAGGGCTGCTCAGCTACCAAATAATCCATTAGTAGATGGATTGTAGAGACAATTTCCCTGGCTTATGAGGTGCGTGGTCTGCCTTCACCTCTTCAAGTCAGAGCACATTCTACGTGGGGTATGGCATCGTCCAAGGCTTTATTATCGGGAGTTCCCCTCAAGTATATATGTGATGTGGCAGGGTGGTCTTCCCATCACACATTTATGAGATTTTATAGCCTGGAGCTTCCAGTTACTCCGAGATCTCATGTACTTATGTCCTGATTTCTGCCAAGTAGCTTCATACTGCACAGGCATTTTGTCAGTATGGCGTAGTGGGTATCTCATTCCCCAAAGCAACATCAGCGACGCAGCGTGAGTTCCCTCGAAAGGGGTTGTCTCGGGTTATGACTGTAACTCCTGTTCCCTGAGAAGGGAACGAGATGCTGTGTCCCTATGCGATACTTCCTGCATGCCTGGGAGCGGCTTGGTTCAGATCAGAAGCTAACTCTGTCATGATGCCGGCTTCCCTTTTTAGCTTCCACGTTCCGCCGGCGTGCATCACGGGATGACGCAACACCAATCAGAATTGGACTAGTTACAAATGTGCTTCAGACGCGCTCACGCCGAAGGCATTCCCCAAAGCGTCATCAGTGAAGCAGCGTATCGTTCCCTTCTCAGGGAACAGGGGTCATAACCCGAGTTGCATAGACACTAAAAGGTATTTTTTAACCTATTAATATTTAGTTAATTGAATTAATCAGTTAATTATATTGTATTTATGATCAATGAGATTATGTTTTCAAATGCAGTTGGCTCATTCACTTAATTTATAAAAAATATAAATTTTTATTCTGTGCTGTGTGTATTCTGGTGCCAACTCATTTCAAAGGCTTAGATCATTTTAAATAAGACTACACACTTTAAAATCTAAAATAAATAACATTTCTTTTATTGTTTAACCATTACTTGTGTAGTATTTATTTTGTGTCCCATGGGACATGGCAGTTTTCTGAATATGCTGTGAATAAAAAATTACCATAAAATATACCATAATTGTACCATAATATGATCAATGTAATTCAAACTTTCAGCTTATGCTTGTGTTGTGTGAGAAACAGAACCAAAAAGAATAAAAAAGTCTTTATTCAGCGATCAATGTCTCAATAGTGACCGTGAAATCCATTTTTGGAATTTTCATTTTTGGACAACTTCACAAATGTAAAAAATACACAAAGCCTTGTTTATTACTGGGATTAAGAATAAATCGGTTGATTCTATTGTACTTATGATCGATGATATTATGTTAACAATATAAATATACTTATTTTATAAAAGATTTAAAAATATTTGATGTTTCTATAATTGTAAATACTTAATACTGCTTACATTTTTAAATGTAAAAATTTACAATAAAGTATGTTTTTGTACCTGTAAATGTTATATGCAAATACCTTTTGGATAAAATACAAAACCACGCTGGGTATCTATGCTCTATGTTGTAATGTCTTTGCTTTTTTAAAGCGGCCTTGGGTTCTAAAAAGGTGTTATATAAATAAAACACTGTTTTAGTAATAAATCAATAAAAAAATCTTAATACCAGGTGGGAACACAGTCTTACTCAATACACTTTCTACATACAAGTGTGTATATGTGCAATATGTACATGTGTATGTTTGTGTGATGTTCTCACTTTCTGACTTTGTTAAGTCTATCCTGTTGATCCTCACTTTGTAGCACTTCAATCCAGTCATCATATAAGTCACAGCACAAAACACCACCAGGCAGCTTCCGTAAGAACTCCTACACACACACAATCACACACACTTTAATAAAAAATGAAAAGGCTGAACAAAGAAATTTTATTTTATAGGAGAGTAAAATTCTTATGCTCAAGCCATTGATTATGAGAATTTAGATTTAGAATGTAGAATAAGGTTGTGAATGTAGGTGAGGTATGATTTGTATGAATTTTTATATGAGTATATCACTGTTGAATTGAAATGACTGTGTTCTCACTGTAATTAGAGACGCAGAGACGAACACTGATTGTTCATGCAGTGAAATACTTTGCCCAGAATTCATTCGCTCCTTCAGGATCCTACAGTTTTTGGCATTTGCTGAACGACGAAAGATTCCACGGGTCTCTGGACCCTCACAGAACAGCAGATATAGCAGGTCCTATGTGCACACACACACAAACACACAGACAAAACTGTTAATCGACCGTCCTTCGAATGAGACATTAAACCGAGGTCCTGACTCTCTGTGGTCGTTAAAAATCCCATGGCACTTCCCGTAAAGGGTGTAACCCTGGTGTCCTGACTATATTATCTCTATTGGCCCTTATCAATCATGGCCTCCCAGTAATTCACACCCACTGAATTGGCTCTATCACTCTCTCTCCCCTCCACCTATTGCTGGTGTGTGGTGAGCGCACTGTGGCTGCTGTCACATCATCCAAGTGGATGCTGCACACTGGTGGTGGGTGAGGAGAGACCCCCTGATATGATTGTAAAGTGCTTTGGGTGTACAGTAGTACATAGTAAAGAGCAGTGGAGGCTGGTGGAAATGGGCTGTGCCACATCCAATAATTTCAGAAAACATCCCAGTATGAATTAATGTTAAACAGTTAAAGAAAAAGTTTAAGGATAAAGTAAACAGTAGGAAAACATAAGACTTAAAACATATTTTGAAGGCTAGAAACATGTTCAGGATACCACGTTCAGGATTGAGTTTGAGGATGATTCTCACAAACTTGTATTTTCTGCAAGCTTTTTTCAAGGTAAATTAAAAATAAATTTTAAAAAAAAAGTCAAATGGGGCTAGTCTAAGCTTCAATTATGTGTTTATGTTATGTTTTACTCTCATACCGTTGTACGTATTCTAGCTCTAATTGATATTGTTCAGCACAATGGTCGCCTACTGTTGTTTTATTGTGATTTATAAATAAATTGAGATTGAGATTAAACTATTGTCTGGTTTCCTTATTGAGATCACAATGTATACTGAGTCCAGTCAGAAAAGAAGGCTACTGCTACAACTTTCCTTAGAAAACCAAGGATCTAGATGAGACTCACAAAATTGTAAGGCAAAACACAATAATAATAACAACCCTTTTTTTAAGTGTGTAGACTTTTTTGTGCGTAGACTAAAATTGTGGTGCCAGCTTTCTAATCGGCCACAACACTGTACAGTTTGACAACATTGGTCTTACCTATTATATTCACTTTACCTATATTATTTTTTCATATTAAAAAAATAAATCATAAAAAGCTCTGTTTTCAATCCAGCATGAACAAATACAGTAAAACAGATCCAGACCCAGTGATATCCTTACCATTATTGGCTTGGGCAGGTTTCCATCAGGACAAATGGAAGAAAGAGACTGACCAAATAGCTTGTGAGAGGCAGTTTGTGGGTCAGACTGGCCATCAGATGGGTTAAAGTGTCCCCTTCTCAGAGCCCAATCTATCAGAGACCTCTTTCTTTTGTGTTTCAGCAAAGCACCTGTCAGTCAATGACACACAAAAGACCAATCAATAAAAAAGGAAAATTACACCCTCTTGCTACTAAATGTTCCCTCACAGCATTAATGTTGCTATGTTTCCATCCAAAGTTGTTGATTTAACTTATGTGCAAAATGGGAAAATTGCATAAAACATTTGCATTTCCATCCCATGTGTTCAAGAGAACAAAGTCGTCACTTCCTGGGAAATTGGTGCAAAATTTCAGTAATAAAAATTGAAGTTGCTGCAATGAGGCCACTGTGGCTCTATTTTCCTACATCATAAATGACTTGCGTCTCAGAGCGGGCAGATAAAACACAATAAACGCTGTCATGTTATCTTGCATTCGGATGCCTGGTGTTTGGAAATGCAATCCTATGAGACAATTCTGGGAGGGAATTAAACCAACTCATTCTGAAGACAAACTTGGTCCACTAGTTATTCCAGTTATCCATTCATATCCACTGTTGTCACTGTTGTGAGATTTTTTTGGGTGTGCATCAAGGGATTTATTAGATAAATGTGTTTCCATCCTTGTTTATGTGCTCATGTCTTCTTATTGGATAAAAAATTGATTCACCTCAATTGAGTGCATATATTATTTATGCACATTTTTAGAATTTATGCGCTTCTTGCCATTTCTATCCAGCATATGTTTATGCAATATCCCAAAATGTGGATGAAAATAGGAGGATGGAAACATAGCTAGGGTCTCACCTCTCAATAAGTGAACATGTCTGATCACATGCTTGGATGTAGTTTCATGAGGGATGAGGAGGGCATGAATGAGCCACTCTCAAAGGAAGATATCATAATAGGCTGCAACCCATGTGATTACGCTGAGTGCTCCTCTTAAAGCCATTTTTAGGCCCTAGAAATTTCCATATTAAATATGATATAGTAGGATAATATATTCATAAATAGGCATTATACTTATTTTTCAACAGAATTTTACAAAGAATGTTTAGTTTAAAGTTATGAGAGAATCATTTTTTTTTTTTTAAATTTGGATAAAATGTTGTAATACGCACTGCCAAACAAGCATTTTTTTTTTTTCAATTAATTTATACCCCCAAAGTGGTGACTTATCCTGGGGGATCCAAACTTTTACAGACAGATTATGAAAAATGTAAAAATTAAATTCATAACATTTTTACATAAACATAATAAGCTAACACTTAACAACAACTTTTTAAACATGTATTTCTTCTATCCCCTGCGTGTGCTGCTGATGCAGGAGCCGGCCAATAATGAGTCAGCGTTCTGACGTAAAAACCTGGAAGCGCTGAACGTAAACAGCATAGGAGAATGACAGGGGAGAGAAGAAATTGTTGAATGAAGTCGTTATTTTTGTTTTGATTTTGCGCACATTATTGTCAATTCATAACATTAAGGTTGAACCACTGTAGTCACCTTGACTATTTTAATGATGTGTTTACTACTTTTCTGGGCCTTGAATGTGGTAATTACATTGCTTTCTATGGGGGATAAAAAAAACAAAAAACTCTCTGACTTAATCAAAAATATCTTAATTTGTGCTCCGAAGATGAACAAAGGTCTTATGGGTGTGGAACGACATGAGTAATTAATGACAGAAATTTCATTTTTGTGTGAACTAACCCTTTAATTGTAAAAATCTAGTATTCTGTACTAGTCACATACTTTGCCTTTGTTACTCAGAAAACCCAAGTTAAGATTACTTGATTAGTTTGGGCACCATTTTATCAAGCAAAAAATATTTTTTGAGGTGGGTGTCACAGTTCCCTTCTGTCCCGGACTCCATCTCCCATCATCCTCCCTGTCTCACACCTGCACGCACTGCAACTCCCCAGCATCATTCAACCATTTTCCAAAATCATCTTGAATGTTGAATCGTCAATACAACTGAACATTTTTAAAGAACATCACATAAGTTGACTTCATAAACTGATGTTGATTTCCTAAAATGGTTTAGCCACCATTATGGTGATTAGTGTTCCCTTTGGTTGGGCACTTGGAACATTTATTTTACTATAATTCTCTTCTTGTTGATGCAGTGATGCAACAAGAAATCACTATTTGTGGCTTGAAAGAAGAGAAGTAATTATATGTTGCTTCAAAAAAAGATGACCTAACTTCTCACTAAATCACTAATTTACATTTCATGTTGAATTATGGTCTATGAAAATTGTATTGCTATTACTAATATCATAAACACTATACTATTATCTTACTGGCACCAGAATACACACAGCACAGAATTAAATTTTATATTTTTTATATCATACTAACACCTTACTATTAAACATCAAATATTTAAGGGGGTTGATCTCCCTCTAGTTAAGCCAATATCTTGCAATTGACCTTGCTTGAGTCAGACACAAACATTAACATTCAGCATGCAAAACACAGCAATGGTAACCATTAAATAAGACTGACCATTACAATTTTATTTATACAAATTTTATTTACTGACACAAGGCAGCAAATAAAATTGTCAAATAAAGCCAAAAAAAAAAATAATTGTAAAACAAAGTTTATTCATGCCACAATGGAGTCTGAGAGTACACTATTCCTCAGATAAGAGATACAATTAAGTTAACAAAACTTAAATGGCTTGATTAATTGTGGCTTAAAATAAGTAAGGAAGACTTTTAATATATTAGTAAATAAGACTTAATATAATTAAGTTAAGGTTACTTAATTGAAAGAGTTTGAACAATTTAATTAAGTAAACTGAACAAATTTGTTTTTATGGTGTAAGCGGTATTTAATCTAAAATGTAAAAAATCTAAATGAAATGTTAACTGTTCTCTTTTTATTCTCTTCCCATTCTCTTCACAATATTTGTGTACTGAAAATGTTGAAGCTGTAGAAATATGATTAATACCGAAAATGAAGCTGCTCTGTGTCAGAGAACACCGAAATGTTTTTAAACTAACAGGTAGCAGCATTGCTAAAAGTCAAAGACCAGTATGAAGAGCAATGATCATATTCAGAATGTTTCATTACAATAACTGGACACACATGTAATCACCCTAGAACTGCATAAGACTCTAGGGTGTAACACTTGCACAGTGATTATAGCTTTGATGTGCAATAATAATAATAGAAAATCTATATAAAATATACCTTTTCATAAGTCTAATAAAACTAATGAATAATCAATTAAAAAATTATGAGAAAACAGTTTGTGACATTTACATAAGGGAAAATTCCATTGCTTTTATGTGCGTAAGCATGTTTATAAATACTTCAGAGACAAAGCAGAGTATATTAACAAATTACACTTCCCTGACCTCTGCTCCTCATCTAATAATTTTTCAAAGTAATTGGCTTTCTAAGATGTGAAAAATCCTGAACATGTTCTTCTCAAAGCTAATCTGAGTTCTTTTTATAAAGCCTAAAAAAGCAGTCAGCTAAGCACAGATAGTAAGACATCAACAACCATCTGGCTCAACAACCTCTTACATCTGTGATAATGGAAACTTTTGAGTGTGTTCTGGAAAAAAGGATTCTACCACCTCTCTGAAGGTGGACTGTGAAGGTGGACATGTTCGCCTACTGTGAAAACAGGTCTGTCAAAGTTTCAGTAAACCTTGTGCTGTACAACACTGTGCTTGTGTTCTCTTCTATGACTTCAGCTCAGGCTGTACTATAAACAATCTGGGACGTTAACATCCTTTCTGCTTTGTGCCATTGGGATCTGCATTTTATGAGAAACAGGACACAGACTGTCAGAGTAAATATTCAAGCATCAGACTATGGCCATGAGCACTGGAGTACAGTATGAGCTTAAATAGCAGCTCTAGGTGCTGCCATCATTACTTACAGGGTACTGGGAAAAGTCAAACTTTTTCCTACAGTGAATATTTCATTTAATACACAAGCTGATCTTTTGTGAGTGGGTATGTTGTCACACTACATAGGATAGTGTGGGAACCACTGAGAAGACATACTTTTTTAAAATATAAAAAACACTAGGTCTATCCGAATATTTTTTGGCAAATACACTTTGGTGTTTTTTAATATGTAGCCCAGCCCTGCAAATTAAGGTTTTTTAAAAGATGAAAATCTATGTGAGTGCCTGGAATTTTAACTTTTCTGTACGATAGCATCCAACAATTGACTACTGGTCAAAAGATTGAGGTCTGTAAGAATGTTTTTGAAAGAAATTTCTTATGCTCACCAAGGCTACATTTATTTGATCAAAAATATAATAATATTAGGCAAATATTATTACTTAAAATTAACTTAAAATAACTATTTTCTACTGTTTTCTATTTTAATATATTTAAAATGTTATTTACTCCTGTCATGGCAAAGCTGAATTTTCAGCATCATTACTCTAGTCTTCGGTGTCACATGATTCCTTCAGAAATCATTCTAATATGCTGATTTGGTGTTCAAGAAGCATTTCTTCTTATGTTGAAAACAGTTGCCGCTTAATGTTTCTGTGGAAACTGATATTTTAAGTATTCTTTGATAAATAGGTTCAAAAGAACAGCACTGATTTAAAATAGTAATACTGTAAACATTGTAAATGTCTTTATTGCCTTTTATGCATCCTTGATGTTCAACTGACCCAAAAGTTTTGAACAGAGTGTACATGACCAACACATAATGTCACTCAAATTTTGACTGATAAACTAACAGTTTGTAAAATATAGCCTATGTGACTGCACACTGAATCTGTACCTGCAGACCTCAGCGGAATTGAACAATTTATCAATCACAAAGGCCTACACATCCCCTGGCCCTTCTAATTTATTAAACATTTAGGCTTCAGCAATAAGCAGTGTTGGGGGTAGCGCATTACAAGTAATGCGAGTTACGAATCAGATTACTTTTTTCAAGTAACTAGTAAAGTAATGCATTACTTTTAAATTTACAACAAAATATTTGAGTTTTTTTTTTTTTTCAAATAAGTAACGCAAGTTACTTTGTTTTCCCATTTATTGAATGACACCTTGTCACAGACTTGCTTATACAAGCGCACAACGAAGAAGATGAGTAACAAGAAAAGTCTTTATTAAATCCACAAAGAATCACATGAAGAAATAGTAAACACAACCATAAACTCTGACAAAGAACTGAACTAAACAGAGAGTATAAACACACAGAGTAAATAAGGGAACTAAACAGGAACAGCTGAACAGAGTGATGGGTAACCATAGAAACTAACAAGAACTCAGACAGGCACAACAGGAACTAGACCAGTGGTTCTCAACCTTTTTTGGGCCAGTGCCCCCTATCCATTATCCAGGTCCCTTGCCATAACGCAACTCCCCATGTTGAGAGAAATTAGGAGCAAGATGCAGAGGGATTGTGTGTGCTGGATCATCGAAGGATCATTTCACTTTTGGTGTGAAAAGTGAAATTATTATACTTCCCATAAAAAGTAACTAAGTAATGCAATAAGTTACTTTTTAGGTAGTAACACAATATTGTAATGCATTAGTAACTTTCCTCAACACTGCCAATGTTTAATTCCATTACACAGCATTACACAAATTCTCTTTCAATGGAGAAAATGCAGTAAAAATCAGTTTTACAATTTAAACTTGAAAAATTGTTTAACTAATAACCTCTGGACATCCACACACTGTGGAGAACCTCATAGAGAACAGAACCTCAGAGAAGCCACTACTCTTACTATGCTCAAACATGCACTAGTCCTTAACACCTCTAAGACACATATCAGTGAAAATGGCATGAAACAGTTGATTTGTAAGGAGAGCAATCACGCTTATTTTCTAAAATCAAAATAAAACTGAACACCTTAAAATTGCAATAAATCAAGGTCAACACAACAGCCTCTTAAACGTCTACAAACACTCAAGTCTCAGTTAATCTCAAGTGCTCAAAAAGAGCATAAATAAACCAATATCCTTCAAAAAGTTCTCTTCAATATAATGGATAAATAAAACAGAGTTAAGTCAAATGAAATAGTCAAAGCTATGGCCTCATCTCAAATATAAAACACCTGCGATTCAGCAACTACCTGTTAATGCACTCACATTCACGTAAAGTAGCCATGTTGACAAGTTTGGGAGAGTAAAGGCAAAACAAACAAGCAAACAAACAAACTATATAATACCTTCAATGCCCTGTCGATGGCAATATCACATCTTTTTAGAAATAAACTGCTGCAGAAAAAGTTAGGTGCCATGCAAAATGTGGCGAGAAATTGCATTACTAATCAAAAATGTATTGGAGTAAAAAGTAAATATACTTGTTCAAAAATGTAGTCAAGTACAGAGTAAAAGTTGCTACACTCTAAAAAATGCTGGGTTAAAAAAACCCAAGCTGGGTAAAATATGGACAAACCCAGCAGGTTGGGTTAAAAGGCACCTATTATGCCCTCTTTCACATGATGTAATATAAGTCTCTGGTCTGGTCAAGTTTCAGCTTAAAATACCCCACAAATTTGCCCCTATTTGGGGGTGAGCAAAAACATGCCTTTTACTATATTACTATATTGCTGGCTAAAAAAATAAATCCAAAATTGGTTGAAAAAAATGGCTGGGTGAAAACAACCCAATCCCTGGTTTTGTCCATATTTAACCCAGCAGTTTTTAGAGTGTAATATCTTTGATACTCAGTTAAATGCACTCACCACTAGGAGTGCGTGTTCTGGTTTTTAGTGTGAAGTGAGGGGTCTTGGAAGAGGCCTCCTCCTGTAGGGAAGAACTAAATGGTTCCTGCAGGGGCTCACTGGGCATGTGCAGATGGTCTTGCTGACTTCTCAGGGAATGATGCAGGATGAAGAATGGTAGCTCATGGCCTAAAAGAGACAAAAATTAAGACAGGTAATGGGTGTTTTATGTTGCAGGAAATTTAATTCTCAAAGAACAATGCAGGGACCAAAAAGCATATTATTGTGTTTACTTTATTGTTAACATATTTCATTCTGTGTATGTCTGTGTACAAAAGAATGAGAGTAAAATACTGTCCTCTTTTGACCATAAAAATAGTTATTAGCTAGTTTTATGTTTTCTCTGTCACTAGGACAAAATCTGTATATAAATCTGACACTGATGCATCTATGGATTAGTGTGCAACTTTATCCAACTGAAAATCCAGCTAACACCTCAGATGAATACAGACAATAAGGATCAGCTTGCATGTGTTTGTGAATGTTGGTGGCTGGCATATGTTTTCTCATATTTGCATATATATGAATGTGTATGTGTGTGTGTATGTGTGTGTGTGGTGGGGGGACTGTCACTGAGTGGGGGGGAAAAAAAGAGTAGCTCAGAGCTTTTAAAGACAGCCTATGTGGACTAAATCATTGCTAATGCTCCCCATCGCTAATGTGCACTTATTCAGTTAGTAATTCCAAGTTTCTTATTTTTAATGTTTTTTTTTCTTCTATGAAATGTGTCACTTTGTCATTGCATAGGTTGTAAGTTTTACATTAAAGGTTATGATATAATTCATCTTTTTTCTATTTCTTTTTTTTTAACAACTGTTTTAACAGGGGTGTGTAGACTTTATATCTGCTGTAAATAGAAAGATAGATAAGACCAATTCACACGGACTAAATGGGATTCAATTCAATTGTATTATGCTCAACCCTGATGATATATTAATTTGATGATGAGTATGCCCAAGAAGCATGTCTTGTAATTAAATTGAACCAATCAGGTCTTTTTTAGGTTAAACTTGGTGGTAATGTTTGGTTTATATGGCTTATACAACATATTAAATTATCCACCCAAGATCAGTTTTCTCTTTTTCTTCTCAGTGTTGTTGTTTGAATAATATTCCCTAATGATCTTTTTTTTAATGTCATCAAAAGCCTTCTGGTTCACAATTTGTGAATTCCACATGCTCCCTTGTGTTTTCTCTGATATTAAAGAGGCATAACATTAAATTTGACTCCAGAGTGTGTTATGTGTGCTGCCTGCATGAGAACAAATTTAAACAATTGGGAACAAGGGAGCATGTTTTCTAATCTGGAAAAAATGAAAATTAGTTTGACACCCCTGATCTATCATGTCCGCACATTTAATTAAAAAAATACAGAAGTTCATTTGTTTTGTGCATGTCTGTGTGTTTACTTACTGGACAAATCTGTACCCAGAAGTGAGCAAAACCTGACAAAATCTTGTCTCCCAAAACCTCATTTTGGGGACATCCTCATTTGTAAATAAAGAAATAAAGTAAATAAAGCTGTTGTTATTGTTTTATTGTATATAAAAAAAATTTAAAAAAAGAAAGGTTTCTGTTAGGGTTAGGTATTTATAACTACATAAATACAATAAAAAGCTATGCAATATCCCCATTTAGACAGTTAAGCAAACGTGTGTGTGTGTCTCTCATTACCAATAAGGGGGTATGTTTCCTCTTCTTTTTCATAGTTCACACACAGCTGGTAGTCCGAGACTTCACCCTGCACACAGGAAGTGGTCATTATGTTTTGAAAAGAGACAGGAAAGAGGAAGTTACTTATCAAGCACAGGAAATGCCAGTGGACAAACTTGGCACAATGTAGAGTTACTGGTCATCAGAAAGCAACACTACGATGTACACAACATTATAGAAGCACACTGATTAAGAGGGGCAGGTAGTCATATCCACCAAAATGCTAGCTCATAATGGGTGCAAAGAAAAAGCATGTGGCTCTCTCATTTGGAACACTCAACTGTGCTTTAAAGAGGGTAATGCGCAAAAACACTGTGTATTACACCATACTAACAACAAGAGGCTGTTAAGGATCACTTACCAGTAGTTTGCATTGCTGCATGATATACTGAACCACATTTTCTGCAGTCGTGCTCACGTCCACTGCCACAGCAACAGTCTTAACAGCCAATAGCATGAAAACAGACAACAGTACTGATCATCAACTTACAAAACAAGCTTCAGGATACAGGACAAATTGAGTTCACTTGTAAACAGAGACGCAAATTTAGTTCCCTGAGGGCTGGGTGTGGTTAGGGTCCAAATTAAACTAAAAAGCATTTGTGTACCGCTGAGCTGTTGTCATCAGCATGGCAGATCAGCAGGACGTAGAGAAGAATAGCATTTGGCAAGACTCTCTGCCTGGCTCTGCAGGTGTGCCTAAAGAATAAAACAATATTACTAGCAAAAAACTCCAAATGTGAAAGCAAGAAAAACACAAATACAAAGGCGTGGAACATTCAATAAAGTAGACAAAATATCACAGCAAGAATACCTCAGATTTTGAATACTTTTATTACTTTTATACAAATTATTTGATGTTATAGCTGTAAGTCTTTGATTTTTGAATTTCCTTACCACTGAAGAGCATGTAACCATCTCTCCTTTGTTTCTGATGAGCTTTGGTTTAGGAGGATGGGCAGAGAGAGAAAGAGAGAAAATGTTAGATTTAGTTTCAGTTTTCCATTCTCCAACATTTAAATGCTAATTAGATTTTCAGATAGATGTAGATCTAAATAATAATATGATTAATAAATGGCATTTAATTTCTGATATTAGTGAGTGTGGTTTCTATGTGATATAGGTTTCTAGTCTTGAGATTTTGACTATACTTTATCTAATCTTAGACAATGTAATGTAAGAGTGCGCTTCATAATAGATTGTTTTTGCTTAAGAAAATGAATGCAGACAATAATTATGGCAAACATCAGCATCACCCCAGCCTATAGATTACATATAGTGAACAGCTAATTGGTAAAACCACACTCTAAAAAAATGCCTAATAAACAACCCAAATTGGGTTGAAAATGGACAAACCCAGCGGTTGGGTTAAATGTTTGCCCAACGTGGTGGGCAGTTTTATTTAACCCAACATTGGTTTAAAAAAATGTACTATATGGCTAGCTTAAAATGCACCCAAAATAGGTTGGAAATTAAAAATCAGACATAATTAATAGAGGCAACAATAATAATCACAAGGTGAACATTTATTAATAAGCAATTTAATACATGTTTATTGTTTAATTATTATTCATTAAACTTATTAACAAATGTTCATTTATTAAACATATTAATAAATGTTAATTTCCAACATGAGTTCATTTTAAGCAAGCAAAGCAATACAGTAATTTTTAAACAATAGTTGAGTTAAATAAAACTACCCAGCATGTTGGGCAAACATTTAACCTAACCAATTGCTGGGTTTGTCCATTTTATACCCAACTTGGGTTGTTTTTAACCCAGCAATTTTTAGAATGTATGATATAATCATGCAGTATACAACAAATGCCACAGACCAGACCAAACCAGAAGACACTATTTAAATACTGTACTGTGCATTAGGCGGGAAGCACACTCCTCTTATGCAGCCCTAAAGCATTTGCCTTTGAAAGCATGTGTATCTGTCATAAAACAAAGTGCAGTCTCTGTTCTCTATCACCTCAGCTAACCTCTCCAGTTCCCTGTAGTCTTGTACTTTTTCTCTGCAAAGTACTTCATAATATCACCTTTCATCACATTTTCTCTTTTAGACATGTGTTCTAGTGTGTACTGGCTAATTACAATACATACGGTGCTGTAAACAGTGCGATTCACTGGAGGTCCCTAGTTGGGGAGTTCAAATAGAAGTACATCTATAATATACAAAATTTAAAAGAAATGCTTTGAGACCAAGTAGCTTTTCCACAAGCTAAGAAGATAAATATTAATATACACTGCCCAGCCCGAAAAAAAAAAAAAAAGTTGATGTTTGGATTTAAATAGGCAAGTACTTAAGAGTCTATGACTGGATCATCACTGCATTGATCACTGTTTCTAGCATGTTATATGTTTGGCAACAGTTCTTCTAACCCTAATTGATGGAGTGTGTAGCTTTTCATGTCTTAAACAATCATGTAGGAAGATCATTATGGCCATATTCCAGGATGACAATGTCAAGAGTCATCAGGCGCAAATTGTGAAAGAATGGCTGTATTGACAATGCTAGAGTCAAGCACTCTGTGAAGTCTACTCCAGCACATCCCTAAGACTTTCAATGAATTTAAGGTCTGGACTCAGAGGTGCCAATTCATGTGTGAAAATGCTTCTTCATGCCAATGTAACAGTTATCTTCAGTTAGTTTTGGTTTCATGGACTTTCAGTTTGTTTTTAATTGTCATGTGTTCAGATTCCTTCAATTCATCTATCTCCTTGATTAACATCATTATTAGTTCAGTTCCCTGTGGTCTGTCGTCGCTTCACCTACGCCACAGACATATGGGCCATCTGTTGTGCTCTGTCCCTCCTACGGCTGCAGCGGGTTCCTCCCTCCCTTTAGCATCGCTTCTGTCCTCAGTCTCACCGTCGCCCCAGTCCTCGGCCCTCCGTCTGCACCTTCGGATCCTGGGCACTCATCTCCGTTGGTAGTCCCGCAGACATCGGCAGCCACACCTCCCAAATCTTGGTTCATCCCACCTTCGTCTCCGCCGTGGACTGTCAACTCTGTGGAGCTCTGGGTATGCGCCATCGGACCATCTGGGTCTCGTCATCCTGCCTTCACTATCCCTTTGTCTGGTCATCCTGCTATCACCATCCCTTTGCCTCGTCCTGCCATCACAATCCCTTCACCTCGTCCACGTCCTTCTCCCAAGCCCCCTCCATCCCTCTCTATGCCATCATTTCATTACAGCGCAAAGTCACGCCTTGCCAGAGGGGGGCGTGAAGTAACAGTTATCTTCAATTAGTTTTGGTTTCATGGACTTTCCGTTTGTTTTCAATTTTCACGTGTTCAGATTTTTCGCCACTCATCTATCTCCTTGGTTACCGTCATTATTAGTTCTCTTAACCTGCTTCCAGTTTTGATTGTTACTTGCTTGGATTATATGACAAGTAAACTCTATGTTGGAACCTTACTCTTTTGTGTCTTCATCTGCCTGCCTGCACTATTACAGCCAACCGTTCTTCCACAATTTGAGCTGAGAAAACTTTGAGCTAAAACTTTTCTCTTACATATTTTATGCCCGATATTTTTCCATTATGAACACATGCCGACAGGCGTTATAGTGTTATTTAAAAAGAAAGCAAAATCTGTCACCAACTTCCTTTTATTACTACACCATTTGTTCACTTTGCCATATATAGTATTAAACACACAATACATTAGAGGAACAATGAAAAGGTCATTACCTCACTCTCTGTGATATTACATAACTAATAGCATTCTCAGTGTTATTTTTTATCCTGTGGTTTGCAGCATATTATGTGTTCTCCAGTTCATGGGTTCTGACCTACTTTTATCTCCACAAAAATATGTTAAATGAAGGACTTAACAATCAGATTAAAAAGGAGTTGAATCATCATTGTGAAGGACAGAGTGCCAAGTTGAGCTTGGAAAAGAGTGTGTGAGTGCATTTATAACAAAATAATGTAAACTTTGCATGAGATTTTAAGAGCTACAGGAAAATAATATTTTCTGTTGCCTTATCACACAATGTTTTATGATCAAGTCAGTAGCAGCAGTGTGGGTGTATCTCAATTTAATTCTTTTCCTCAGAGCACTTGAAACGCCTAAAGCTTTAATACATCCACTATTCAATTTTCTTCCACTGCACAATAGTTCTCTTTTAAGGACTGCTGCTTCATCTCAAGATGTAAAAATCCCATGAACATAACAGTTCTTAAGTGCTATTTGTCTGAATTACATACAGTGACCATATCAGTCTGGTTCAGTTTGCCCATGTTTGACATTTTGAAACAGTTTTTAAAGATTACCTGAAACTGACGGCATAATTGGTGGTCGGCCAGCCAATCACAAATGAGTTCTTGGAGGTAAGCTTCCTGTCTGTGATGAAATGAACACAGGATGCCAGCCATATGTCTGAGAGGCTAACACGAGCCTTCAGCTTTAGATACAGAGACCTGTAACGTAACACACACAATGCACACATGTGTACTCTTAGAGAGACAGATGTCTTTTGTACATATTAATACACATACTCACACCCACTGAAATATTAACATACTTAGTCTTGGCGATGATAAGCGAATCTGTGAAAAGCAGCAGAAGCCTCTCTCTTGACTGCAAGCCGATGGTAAGGTGAGCATGGGCTTCCATCAACAACACTGCATTTTGGGATACATTACATGCCCCATACTCATCGCTGTAGAAGAGTGAGCAGGTTAAAATCACAATAGAGATGAGGAACATTCATTTTCAATTTCATTAATTACCACACTGTAAAAAATTATTTTCCATGTTGTTCAGATAACGTAATGTTTTGAGTTTCCATTGATTAAACCAATCTCCTTCACTGTATTAACAAAAATGTTTAATTTCACTAAACTCAAAATTTTAAGGGGTCAGCGAAATATGTCACCATATTAACTCAGTGTTCACTGATTCAAGCACTATTCTCTGAAAAACTGATTTGAAATGGCCGTTACAATTTTAGATTTCTGCAATGTACTGCAATCTAAGATTAGGTGTCCCACATTACTTGTACTATATTAACCCAATTAATCCAAACATTATACAAGTTTAATGAGTAAGCAATAAGGAAAGAGAGGCCTGAGAGGCTTTAACCATTTTAGCCGTGAATGTATTCACAATACAGCACTAGCCTCGAGTACCTTATTGCTTTTATAAAATGGTTAACACACAATACACATAACAAAAAGTTATTTTGAAGTTAAAGTCATTAAATGCCATCCTTCTGCTAGAAAATGAATAGTCCCTGACAGTGACAGTGACAAGGACCTTTCTGGGCCTTGAAAGTGGTAATTGCATTGCAGTCTATCAGAAATCAGAAAGCTCTGGATTTCATCAAAAATATCTTAATTTTTGTTCCGAAGATGAACAAGGTCTTACAGGTTTGGAACAACATGAGGGTGAGTAATTAATGCCAGAATTTTTGTTTTTGGGTGAACGAACCCTTTAATTACCCTACTTGGTGTCTTAACTTGTTCGGCTTATCTTCTGATCGCACCAGACGCGACGGCCGCGCCACAACAGCTGATGTCTACTGGAGACGAAAAAGCTAACATTGCAAATCCATTTGTCCTTTGTGTCAGAACACTGAAGTTTGTCAGAAATAGAACGGGGCATCAGTTTACTGTCGGGGATTTGTCGTGTCGTGCCGCATCCAATAACAGCATCACTTATTAAACATCAATGGGTTTTATTTGATTTTGTTGCGCCGCTCACACCTGGTGTAGACACAATGTTTTGGTATGTGAATTTGAAGTATATTCATCATCTGCTTTACGTTTACCTAGTACTAGCATTTCTTTCACAAAATTGTCCATGCTTAGTGCAGAACAATGCATCATTCATTTATATTTTTACACGGCTCCCTGCAATATTCAATTTTGTTTCTTCAATCGCGCCATATAGTGGTCTATTATTGCAAGACAACAACCACTACAACTGATAACAGACCGTTACAGACTGTCAAGCGGGTACTGCAAGTCATTCTGAGATAATAAAAATATGTCAAATTATTATTTTGTGTTCAATTATTTACTTATCTGGCAAGTAGCCACGTAATAAACGGGATAAATACACAGTGTAGTCTTGTATCACCCTGCAGAGGTTTCTTTTGCATTACAATCTGCTGACATTATCTCTCAGCTTTGCCGCACAAAATGTCTTCCATAAAATGTCTGTTGTGGGACCATCAAAATAAAGTGTTAGAAGATATTAAGCAGGCAGTCTACAAATGTCTAATGACTGGTAATTGACATGTTATAGTTACTAGAATGTCTAAAGTGGACTAACAAAATATAGTATTACCAAGGTTAATGGCACAGACACAATGCCAAAAAAGAAGACACTCATAATTAAATAAATGATAAATAGTTTTACAATTTTGACAGTATTGACTGTTTATATTGCCAAGAGTGTTTCTCAGTGATTCACAGATCTGTTTGGTGGTCATGACCAATCAGCATCAAAGACCGGAACAATCCGTTTTATAATATTAAATAAGACATACCGTTTGTTGATGTAATAATGTATCATTTGGTATGTCCTTATATAAATGACATTCTGGCATGTTGGCAAGGTCTGCACTGTTTCCTTGATTTCCCCATTTACATACAAATACTGCATTTCATATGAACTGGGCTTTAAACAGACTTCAGAATCTATAATATTAGGCATGTATATAATATGCAAAAATTACATGATAATCACAAACATTGATGGAATACTTCATTGCTGGAATGCCTCTATTCTAAAGAGCTCACATACAGTATATAGTGAAAGGTTTACATGAGCCAAGGTTTACTAAGTGCATAAACATTCTGAGCACGTTATACATTCAGTAATATTTTTTTCAATGTTCCACATAAAGAAGTAATTTTCGCTGGAGGTCACCCTTAGAGTACTTCATTGCCACGACAACAAGCTGAATATTACATTGGTGAAGAAAACACCTGTTCCTGCGTTTATATTCCTGTTTAAATGTCAAGTTTCATGTGTATCTTCCATTGCAATTTTTTTATTAATTTAAAAACTTAATGATTTAAAATCAATACGAAAACTCATTCTACTGTCAGAAGAAAGACTGGCTTATAAAGTAAAATATATATCTGTGTGGAAAGGTGCTTTCTAAATGTATTTATTCATTCTGTGTTGTGTTTGTGAATTTTTGTCATTAATCAATGTCAATTTTATATAAAACTACAAAGGTATGAACACTCCATCCTAACACTTTTTGCACTGGATGCCTGTTTTTATGCCACAGTTTTCATGCTTTCATCCACAACATGATGCTTTAGCTACAGAAAAAACCTGTAGACTTGTCTTTATTTCTGCAGACATGTATTTATTGTCATATTTCTAATTTATCTATGCTTTTCAAGAATTTTCTGATTAATAACAAATAGCTTTCTGACACTAGCCACAAATAATTACAAGATTTTTTCTTTGTTGTATTTATTAATTTTCCCTTGGCATCTTGCCTTTGTTTTTCTCTCTCTCTTCTTGCTCGTAATCTGAATGACGCACTTTGCCAGCTTTCTTGTTATGTGTGTGTGTCTGTTGCATTCCTGCCTATATAAGGCAGAGTGTGTCTTCTAGCCAATACCAAGGGATTGGTGGTTCAGAAACAAAATTGTGTTAAGATAATAAGACTTGTTTGGGCATTAACCTCACTTGATTTATTCTTAAAACAGGAAAAAAAAATTTTGCCTAAATAAATGTAATATATTCAACAGCTCTTTTCTTATCTTATGCACTTTTGTTTAATGTATCATGAAGAATATGCAAATATTGTGTTGTGTATGCCTTTCCTTTTTATGTGGAACACAAAAGACAACATTCTGCATAATATTGGTTTTGGTGATAATTGAATTCCATTGAATGGACAAAAAAAACCTGAGAAATTTTTTTAAATTGTTTTTTTCATGTTCCACAGAAGAAAGTAAGTTATTCAGGTTTGGTAAGACATGGGGTGAGTAAATGAGTTTTGAATTGTGAATTTTCAGTTTTGAGTAACTATCCGTTTAAGTGCAGTGGAGAGGGAGAGGGGAAAAATGAGACAGACTTAAACAGCAAAGATGCTTTAGACAGCATTTGTCCTTGAATCGTATTGACCAGACAGGCTAGGCACCATCAATGTGTAGCCAGCTTAGACAAATGTCTGAAATATCTTTGATTTTCTGATTCTGCTTTCTTTGAAAGTGCCCTGAAATCAACTTTGAAGTGCGAAGCAATTATATTTGATTCAACAGACCTGACATGCACATACACACACAAAGAACAACACACATTTCTCTTCATAAAAGATGCCATTTAGATTTAACTCAGCTAGATCAAATACACACACACACGTTTACTTGGCTAAATGTGGACATTCCATAGACTTCTATTGCTTTTGTATACAGTTATAAATATTTATAACCTAATCCTAACTCTAAAAGAAAACTTTCTGCATTTTTACAATTTAACAAAAAAATATTTACTTTATTTTTATATACCATTTAACAAATGTGGATGTCTCCAAAAGGAGGTTTTGGGAGATAAATGGGTATAAATGGGTCCTCAAAATATGATAGGTTCACATAAAGCAGTCCAGTGAGGAACAGAAGGTGAAAAAGATGCATTTTAATTTTCTGTTTATAGTCAATTAAAAGGAGGCTTCTCCTCTTTCAACCATAACATAATGAGAGTTTGCATGTGTGTGAGGGGAAAGTGAAAATTAGACATGAGAAATGAAAAGAATATTACATTTATATTCCGTATAAATTTAAAATGCCCAAAAAAAGAAAAAGAAAGAAAAGAGTATGCTTGAATATGTATGTGTGTGTGTTTACTCATACCTTTGTCTGGTTTTGCTGAAAGCTTTAATTACAGCGGTTTTTCTTCTTGGAATTGTGGACTTCATCGTCTACAAGTTTAAATAACACACAATTGCACACCAATTACATATACATCACAACAAAAAAGGTAATCAAACATGCTAATAAATGAAGAGAAAACTAAAGGAAATATAAAAGAGTTTGTTTAACTATAGCAATCATCTATTCAGTGAGAGAAGACATTCACACCTTGTAGATAATCTCCCTTCTTTATATGACATCTGGTGTGAATACTTCTCTGACCTTTCCATAATTTCATAAAGGAGAGGTAGCAGAGCTTGTCATTGGATGTTTTATTTGTTTGTTTGTTTGTTGCAAGCTTCTTTATTAAATAAATCACAGGCAATTTTGCTAAAAAGAATGCACAATATCAGTCAATTATTCTGGTTGACATATTAAAACATCCCTATCCAAAACTGCTAATGGAAATTTATAATTTGAAGGATCCTAAAGGAATCAACAAAGATTTCCACCAAGAATAAAATAAGATTATATTACACAGGACCCGACACATTAAAAAAAATATATTTCCCATATAAATAATATAATGTTAATATAAAAGTGTTGAGTGTGTATAAGACATGGTATCCCATAAGGACACATGTGAGCAAGACATCTGTTAAAGATCTGGAAAGCACTTCATTCTAGTTGTGGCAGGGAATGTTTTGGAGACAAACAGATGTATGGACAACAAGTACATGTGAAATCAGGACTGAATAAAAAAAACACATTCATAGTACAAACTTTAGAAGCTTTTAACTTGAAGAAAGAATTGGCTTCGCAGCAGAGGAAAAGGGAGGAAAGGTACAAATCACTGTGTGAATCTTTCAAAGTCCTGAATATGCATTCTTCACCATTCTTTGAAGCTAATATAACTAAGAAAATCAATGGCTATGAATGCTGAATATTTACACTGAAATAGCAGTAATTACTCCCAGGAACCAGATTTTGTGTAGATAGAGGCTTTCATGTTTAGATACGACTGACCAGTGAATATCAATATTAAATATGAACTAAATGCATGAACTACCACTAAACGCATAACAGGTTTAAGTCTCAGATACAGCTCACTTACCCTCAGTTTGAGGTCCATTCAAGGACACCTCATGTAAATCAGCTGCTGAACTTACACACACACACACACACACAAGTAAATTCACCTTTTCCTCCGCAGGCCTGGTCACCGGTCCACTTCTGGTAGATTGAAGGTTAATGCGGTTTGAGAGCCACTGATGTGGACTCATTTTCATCCATCTCCCTCAATCATCCTCGGCAAGGCTGCTCTAAATCTTCTCGTTCACAAAAAAGGGCATAAAACATGTATCAATTCCAAAAGGAAAGGAGCTTGAATTGACTTTGAGATTATGAATTTATTTTTTTATCGTAAAGGGATTTGAATTTATCATCCAGATGAGAAGTTGTCTGGAACTTGGAGTGAGGAACTTTACCCACCCAACCCATCTCATGTCCCCCCACAACTTTTTCTTTTCTCTTTAATTTTCATTACTGTTCTCTTCCTTTCACCCTCCCTCCTTGGCAAGGCTTTCTCATTTATTTCCCTGTTTTTTTTTCTCTCTCTCTCTCTCTCTCTCTCTCTCTCTCTGTCCCATTCCATCACACACATTCTTTCAGTCTCACTCTCTAAATATGGACATGGAGGTTCAGTGTTTCACGTTCACTAAAGTTCCAAGGCCCCCCACTGGATGTTATTGTCATTACAGAAGCTATTAAATTTAAGTGCAGCTTTGCAACTGAAAGTATTTTCAATGCTTCTGCAATGCTTCTTTGAAAGAGCCTATGATGACCATGTTAACAGTCCAGCTTCACACTGAACATTCATTGTAGAACCAATGGCCACATCTCAAATGCAGTTTCACGGTTCATGGGCTAATTGGTGAACAAATCCGAGCAAACAGATGCTAAATTATCCAGCTTTTGAACTGGATTCTGCAAGCAGCAATTACATTTAGAAAAAAGTTAGAGGAAATAATAAAAACCCTTTTCAAACCGCATTTATCATTTTTTTATTCATGTGTCATCAGTTCTGCAGATGAAACTCCACCCACTGATGTGATAGAACTGTTTGAAAAAGGTCTGAGTCACACATGAGGCTTTTATCAGGTTGCCTCCATCTTCTTACTGCTTCCCTCACAAGATACAGCTCTTTATCTGCATGTGTACATGAACATAGCCAAAATATACCCTTTTCAATGTCTATATTTATTTAGCCAAGTTGTTTATGTATTTACTTAGTTACTTGGTCTAATTTTTTTTTGCCTTGTGTGATTTTGAAGACAATTTTTAAAGACATCATTTGTCACTGCATTAGAGTGGCCCAAAGTAGTACTTGCACTTAACCCTTATGTTGTGTTCGGGTCATTTTGACACGGAGAGAATTTTCCCATACCCAAAAATGCTTGTTAATGTTGTCGCATTGGAGTCTAACAAATTGGTGTGAACGACTCTGTGAATAAGAGGCTGCTTTCACACTGGCCATTTAGTAAAAAAATTGGTATTGTGAAAGCTGTCATGCTGTCATTTTTGACCGGGAACACCACAAATGTGCCATATTGTACAAAATAAAACCATTTCAAAACAAATTTCCTGGTTAAACATTAAAGCACACTAGTGTGATAAATAGTGCAATTTTTTTTTTCATATTCTATGTCAAATCGATCAAATTATACACAAATAATGCTTTTTTTCATTCAAAAACTGAGGTACTTTAAGCTCAGATAAATAAGGCCTATGATCAATCAGTTCCAAAAATAAATACAAAATCTGTCCTAATTTAAAGCTGACAAAAAAAAAATTTATCACCAATATTAGGTGATAAGGTAGCATAGCGAGAGATTTATAAGCAATTTTTTGCAGGCAGGTCATTTTTGACCGGGAACATCACAAGTGTTATAGGGTTTTCAACACAGCACAAGAGTTAAATGACACTTTAAAATGTGTAAATTGTATTGCATTAGACAACATATCAAACCATGTGGTATCCGCCAAAACAAATTGGCTAAGGCTCGACCTTTTCATTTTATTTGTTTTTTTTTGCAAGTACACTTGCAAAAATGCACTAATAACTATCACACATCAAAAAAAATTAAATAAACATAAAAATTAATAATAATTTAAAATGATCAAGTGTTTCTCTGGTTTTAGACATCAAAACGTGAAACAGACTGTAAACACATTAAGAAAAAATGATTTTATGATATTGTTCAGTTTATTAAAAAAAAATTAAAACATTTTCATTTAACACCATTATATTAGGTTTCTCATTCAAACAACTGCTTTGTTTTAAATTGACTTGAAACAGTTGTGTTTTGGCTCAACTGAATATTTTCATTTTGAAAGAATGTGTTTCAATTAAGTAAGCCAAAAATAACAACAGGGAGAGTAAATGTTGAAATGAAATGTCATTTTATGCATTTTTTTTATCAAGATGATAAAATTGGGAGACTTGTTAATGTTTAATGTTCTTTTATGTCTGTATTTGAAAGAGTTTCTGGTATGTTAGTGTTTTTTGGGTGTTGAGGACCTGCTAACAAGAATTAAAGTTGTTTTAATAATAAAAACAACTGCTTTGGGCATGCCAAGGATGTAACAAAACCATCTTCTGCCTAACGTCTAACAATAAAAGTCTTTACAGAGTAAAGATCTTGTCAAAGTATTATTCTTAGATAACTTTTGTAAAAGTGTCTAAAAATTGTTCTTGAATGCATTCACTAAATAAATTAATCAATTAAACTGAATTACTTATTTTAATTTTTGTTTTATATTAATTTTAGGATAATTGAACTTAAAAGTTTTGGACAAATTAAGAATGTTAACCTGATTCAACTAAATGGCATTGAATTAACCTTATGTAATAAACATAAGTTTACTGAAATAAATAATGTTAATTAAATGCAACATAAATGTCAACATGGAACCTGTTGACATAAAAAGTTAAGAAAATCTTAACACATCAGAACACATAAAGGAGTTTACATGCAAAGCAAAACTCGAGTAATAGAGAAACGTGGTGGAGTGACAAGGTGTGCTATTCACAGTTTTTCCTTCCATTTAAGACCTTAACCTAATAAAAGAACACAGTTTAATATTCTTTTTGTTCTCAGCGTGTGTGTGTGTGGGGGGGGGGGGCATCTTTGTAAAGTGTAAAGTCTTTGAAAGTGCAGGGGACTGGTACACAGCTGGAAGAATTGCCAGAGCTAAAGTTAATACTACTTCACCTAACCCCATGCAGATTCAAAAGCACTCAACTTGCAACAAGTTCAAATTTAGATTTCATTCTTTTTTCTACCTTCCTTGTAGTATTATAAAGCTCAGTTTTTTACTTATAAAGTCATGCAGAAGAGGCTGATGAAAACACTTGCTTAAGGCACATGCTGAAGAAACAAAGCCAACTTCTCCTTTAAGACAAACTGAATATCAGAACTTCCCCTTTAAGAGATGGGCCACAACTTTAGCCAGTTGAGTGTTGAAATGATGATTGCACACACATCTGATTATTTACAGAGATATCGAAGCTCACCCACCCTGCACCCTGCACACGTCCACATGTACACACTCAAACACAAACATATTTACACACAATCTAACAATAAGCAAGAGAACCCTATGCTTTTCTCCACAGCAAATTATAACCATGGATTGACAAGCAATCAGACATAGTGTACATTGTTTAAATATAACCTAAAAACATGCTCAACTGCACAGACACTTAAGAACATAAGTTGTACACATTCATGCACTGACATGACCAGACTGGACACACACAATAGTACTTAAAACAGGTAGCAAAAGAGGTAGCAGAAGAGACATTATGAATACATTCAAAATAACATAAGCTAACTGGATATATATATATATGTTTATTTTTTATATTTGATGCTTTTATAGGAGAAGCTAAGAACATTTATAAGTCTGTGTGTGCGTGTGAGAGTGTGATATGAGTGTAAGTGAGTCATCATGACTGATGTGGTTAGAACACTTTGCTGATCTATATCTCCGAGTCACACTGAAAAGCTGCAGTGAAGATCTGATCCAAACTAGAACCAAAACCAGCACAGACTAAATCCAAATCCAACGATACCAAGCATCTGAATAAATATAAACCTTAAAATAACTCCTTTCTGTCTTTTTCTAAAGCCTTGTTCTGCTATTTTGGCCACTGCAGCAAACTGCATGTCAAGCAGAAAAAACAGAAAAGAGGTGTCTCTTCGAAGGAAGCATCTTTTTCTATAGAGTTGTGAAGGTGTAACTGAAGTTTCTCTCTCTCTCTCATTCTTTCTCAAACACACTCTGAGAATCAGGCCTGAAATGTTGCTGTCAGCTGCAGTGTGGAGGGTGGAGGCTGCTGAGCGGCTATGATCATGAGTCAGAGATCACTGAACACAGGCTTAATGAGGAACAGAAAAAAAAGACTTTCATGTAACTGTTCCAATCCATACATATTGTGATCCGTTTCCATAGACATAAAAATGTAGATTATGAATGAGTCATGCTGCACATGTTTGCTTTGTTGTTTCTCCATCTGCTGCTTTTCTTAGCAACTGTTTTTTGTTCTCTAAAGCTCAAAATATGAATGCAACTGCACATTAACATGATTGTCGTCCTCCTTCTGACACACAATTACAATACACGCATGCCCTCAATAACACACTTCTTCCTAGAACTCAATTACCATAATTACTAGTCTCATCATGCTCCTTTTCTTTACCCTTTTTTTCCATCGTGAAAATTTCATAAACAGCAGATGAACAGATAAAAATCAAATGGATTGCAGATGACCCTGTGCAACTACATTGCAAGATGTTCACGTCCACAGTAGCCAGGGCTATCACTTAAATTCATGTAACCTGGAACAAAATAATTGGTGGATCCCCCTTTTGTGCCAAAAGAGATGGCTGAGATGATCTTAGTGGGACCACCTCATCAACACAAGACAGTGGCTTTACCAACTAGATTAGAAGATCTACCACTGTTAAAGAACAGTTGCTCAACAAACATTCCAAAAGTAAACCATTTTAAACGTAAGTGTGCTGTATAATCCATGTTGTTTAACACTATCGCTCAAGCACATCGTAAACTGACAGTCTTCACAGTCTTGTCCTCTGTAGCAACAGCAGAAGGAAAATGAGGAAGTCTCAATGTTTTTGCAAGTCATTATCTTCATATTGTAAGTCGTATGTAACAGATATAATTGGAATTGTGTTAGTGTAAACCTAAAGCACTTTATTCATAATAAAATGTTTACCAACATGAGTGAACATTTGAGACCCTTGCAATATGCTAAAAAATATATCTGTATATATCTGTAAATATATTCATATCTGTTTTTGGCACTGTTCTTGTCAATGCAAGCGGCATCAATCTCGCAATGGAGATGCAAGCTTTTAGCTCAGCTGCGTGAGGCAGACTCTCAAGCTGTTGTCGGACCACAGATGCTGCATGCTGTGCGGTGAGTTATCTACATATTGGAAAATGTTTAGAAAAACTAAACACTTAGTTCACAAAATGTCCAAAAATACCCTTAGCTCATCACTGAGGTAGTACACTCAAAGTGTACCTGTTAGTCCAGACTGGTTTATGCTGTTTAGAGCTGGTATAGTGCCGTCCAACACTATATTCAAGTGTATAGACATGCTGTTTGCAAAGCTAGCCAGGCACTACAGCATCCCATGCTGGTCCCAGCATGCAAAACATACCTTATGCTGGCAATGCTGGATTTTTCAGAAGGGTCTGCAAGCACACTCAAAAGCTTTAACCAGCAGGTGTTTAAGTAACTACACTTTTAGCATACAGTTAAAGTAACTTACGGTACACATATTATTTGGAACAACCTCCAGTTAAGTGCCTTTCTCAAGGACACAACCAGGATTTGAAATCAACTTTTCCCCAGCCAATTTGGCTACTAAATTAATTTATCAGCCATTCAGAACTTCTACTAGCCAAAACAAAACTATAAGATATAAACCAGAATGAATGAGCCATAAAGTGATTCCTATTGTTGCAAAATTCTGTGACTTCTCTTTTAAACAGCATTTATTTCATTGTAAACTCCAAAAATAACTTGCTACAAACTGAATGTTTAATGGTAAGCATGCTGAGGATTAGTGTACCGGCTCTCAATTCATAAAATGATCAGTTGGTTCCTTTCATAAGAGTACTAAAATCAGCTTACTGAAGAATCTCCTTCATTGACATCAGTTCAGAAAAAGTCATCCCGTTCTCACCCCCAAAATAGCCATGACATACAAATATGAATTAATTTGTTCTGCTGAACACAAAGAAAGATATTTGGATCAATGTCAGTAACCAAATAGATATCACCCCCCATTTACTAGCATAATAGGAAAAAATAAATACTAGGGTAGTCAATGGGGGCAAGATCTGTTTGGTTACTGACATGCATCCAAATATCTTCCTTTGTGTTCAGCAGAACAAAAAAATTCATACAGGTTTAGAAGTATTTGAGGGTGAGTAAAATTTTCATTTTTGGGTGAACTATCCCTTTTACAACGCGAATGTCTTCGCACAATAAAAAATGCAGTATTTTTAGTTCAAAAATATTTTATAGGCTACTGATTAATTTAACTGCGTGAATTGATCAGGCCTGCATTTCCCAAAAGCATCATAAACCTAGCCTAAGTAGATCACAGAGACCTCTGGTGTCAATTGGCTTATGATGCTCTTTTTAATTGTTTGTGAATTAATTTAGTAACTTTTCTTAAATAAAAATATTTACACAACTTGCATTCCTGGGTTTTATGGCTTATAAAACTTCAAGATGTTTTGGTATCACTGGTTCTTCATTGCTGACAAGACCGTCTCCCTGATGACAAATTCTAGGGTTGAAACAGAGCTCCATCACACATTAGTGATCATCAGCAGTGTGAAGACATGAGGAGAAAGAGTGTGAAAACTCACTAGACCTCAGAGGATCCAACATCCCCCACCAGAAATTCACACATTACCACATGACAGCTGAGCACAAAAACACCAGACAACCACAAAAGCAGCCTGTGAAGCATTCGGCCATTTCAAGTGGACTCTAAAAAGAGCTCAACTGCTGGCAGCACTACAGAAATGAACTTCAAACTTCACTCCCAGCCAACACGAAGGCCTGAAGACTCCGCTACATTACAGATCAAATTTAGCTTTTCTTTCCTTTTTTTACCCACTGCATTCCACATATTGATAAAAAAAATTATGTTGGAATGAATTGGAGTTAAGTTATTTTTCCATTAGTGAGGAGAATGAGTAAAAGGAAAAGCATGTTTATGTCAAGGAGAGAACTGCTGGGTTGTGTTTGTGTTGTTAAGGGCTTTTAAGTCTAACTGAATCCAAAGACCTTCAACCATTTTGGAAGAGTGCAGGACTAATGCCACTAGAAGCTGTCAGACCAGGCTCTCCACACTCCACAGGAGCATCAGCATCACATCATAGTGTTCTGCGGGCACTTTTAGATTTTAATGGCATCTAAATTTATTCACCTGACCAGAATTCCTGGACTGATCTATAACATGCATTAGTTAGCACTTTCCTCAATAAACGAGTATGTGCTGGTGTAATGAGGTGCATATACAATGCTCACAATAACGTTAATGAAAGACATCACACTGTATGCACACACACTCTGAATGTATCTCAAGCATAGGCATTTTTGGCAGTTTGGAGTCAAAATTGAGTCCTATATCCATTCTGTTAGCAAATCTGAGGATAAAGCAAAAGTCTTTAAAAATACACCCAATGCACTGTGTTAATATGAAAGATTTTCTGTATTGATATTTTTTACAGATGTTTTACCCATATTTTTTACTTTACACATTGCTTTGTGTTGTGTTTAAGGGTAGAAGGAAATGAAGTAAATGTAAAAGGTACTGGTAATACAACATAATGCAACACACACAGGCTCAAAACACATACAGTTTGTGGAGTAATTTGGCGGGAGAGTTTGTGGCTGGTATTGCAAACTCAGAACTTTTTTTTAACATTTCACAACTACTTTAACACAAACAGTTTTGTCTCTTAACCTCCAGATATTTCCTGCTCTATAGCCTGCGTGTTATCTTCCCCCTTTTACTTCCTCCTCATGCTGGTGGCTTATTAGTGATCACACACATTCTGTCCGCTTCACACAAACACTCATCGGCGCATGATACATACATGCTCCGGAGAGCACACAGGAGAGCATGGATGCGGCACTGGGCCAACGCGAGGAGCCATGCAGATCCAACCACTGCAGAAGCGAGAAAGGTTTGAACATCTTCTCATCCAGACTAGAAAGATAAAACAAGAAAGTAGAATTAAAAATGGTAGAGAAGTAAAGGGAAACAAAGACGCATAATGGGGGAAGAAACATCTTCATTAAATATTCCAAAATTGTAACTTTTTTTTTAACTTTCATAGGATTTGGTTCTTTTTTTTACATCCTTTTTTAATAATTTCACTTATAATTATACCTGATATTTTCAACCGGATGCCGTTCTCCACTCAAGGACTCTCTTTTGTGTTGATTCTGAAAAATCTTTCTAAGAAATCAAGAATCATTGATTATTTAGTTTGTTCGAATACATCCGACGTACGGGCGGAGGAAGAGGGAGGAGTGAGAGAGACAGATCTTCCTGTTTTAAACATGCTTTAAAATAGTTTTTTTCTCATCTCTCCAGGTCTGTCCACACATCTACCCGTCTCTCTGATCTAGGCTCTTCTCTTAGAGTATTTGACAGACTGTGGTTGACACTCGATTTAAGGGGGTGTCAGTTTGTCAAATACCCCAAGAGAGGAGGCACGAGTCTCCAGAGTTCTGCGTTTGATCCTGTAACCCTCACATGTTCAACCATGTTTGCAGTATATGTGTACATTTAGCTACTTATTGCTCATGCAAAATGTCTATGGAAAAAAAAATAAAATAAGCAGGACCACAAGAAGAGTTTTCCACATGACAGTTTATTCATTTATAATGTGCATTTTTGTTCATTAGCTCTATATTGCTGCAATCTTTCTGGGTACATAGATGGAAAAACAAACGCCAGAAAAGTACCATTAATGTAGTGCTGTCTGTATCAGGGATCATGTTATAATAAAGTACTCTTACACTCTCAAAATGATTCAGATAACCAGTGTTCAGCGTTCTGAGGACACTGACAGCTGCTGGTGACAGTTGAAATTTGTGTGCGTCATTATTAGTATGTGCTGTAATGCGAATAGGAGTGTGCTATCTGTATTTGTGTGAATTAAATTTAACCATGTTTTGTTTACCTTTAGTAATTCAATTCTGTGTACAGCGGTTGTTTAGGATTATGAAACAATAATTACTCCTTTAAGACATGTAATTTTATCAGGTTCATGAGAAAAATACATTTGCTTTTCCAAAAAGAAACACTGGTGCTTGCAAGGCTGCATAAGAATGGTTAGTTTAATGCTTGTTTTCTGTCATTACGAATTGAACTGAGAAGGCCAACTTTCAATTTAAATCTTGAAACTGAATTTACTTTGAATTAAGGTAGCAAATAAAAAATAGAATTTAATTGTTGAATTATTTTTGATTTAACTACAATTTACAAAGTGTAAAGGAAAGTTTGTATGTAATAAATACTATTTTTTTAGCATTAACTGTGCTTCAGTGTTGAATTTCTCTAACTTGTAATTCAGTAAATTCCACTTCCTGTCATTCCAATTCAGCTTCCTGTGGGGTGAGGCTAATTCAATTCAAATTGTAAGCCATGAATTGAAAGGGAGCCAATTCTTCTGTTCTGAATTTTGCTCAACCTAGGCGATTTTTTTTTTTTTTAAATGTCAAACTCGGGCAATGAGACTCTGGCCATTCATTTCTAAAAAAGTAAAAAGTTATGCAAAACCAAAATATATAGTAACCTAAGATTGAAAATCAAGTTTTTAATGTTGTTCATATGTCTATCTGGTGTTTTTAACGTGCTTTAAGACAAACCATGTGCAAATTCATAAGTCAACACCATTTCTGAGTATTTTCTCTTTAAATCCGCAGTGAAACAAAGACAGTCTCAAACCCGCGGTTTGAGATCGCTAGTGTTTTTGACATCACAAACTACCTTGTAACCAATACGTCAACGTGCCGGTGGGGTTTAGCATATCATTAACTGACCACGCAAGGTAGTCTCAAAAGAAGATTATTTTTCTGTTTCTATATTTTTATTTTTCTGTTGATATGCAAAATCGTGTAGATTTATCAATATAGCGGGTGTATGATGTATATAACAATGTTTTGATAAACTATATGCCTTTCTCCACTGACGTTCTGAGATGTTCAAAGCGTTTCTAAGGATGCTGATTGTTAGAAGGCAACTGTCTGACTCGTGAATATGAACATGGTTTGTTTAACATTAGCAACACATTATTAGCAGCTGTTTGATAACGTAGTCAAGCAAAATGCTAATCATATTAATTACTGTTATGTGTCCGACGTTGTAAAAAAACAATTCCACTGTGAAGCCTTTACCTCAGTAAGTTAACCGAGTGGATCTCGTCTGAGCTCATGCGAGTGAATGGAGGCGGGGCTAATTGTCATATTCATATATCCGTGTATATTAAATGAGACAAGGGTGTAGAGTTACATTCAAGCTATTTTAAGGCATTAAGATTTTTTTTTCACAGGGAAAAATGTTTAAATATGTAATTTTGATGATCAAAGATGAGTTTTAAGGGATAAAATAATTGACTACAGGGGAACTTTATGGGGACTTTAACAAAACACAATATAAATGGAGTCTGTATGCCAAGCAATTTGAGCTGAATTAACTGCAGAAATGTGTAGTGGTGGGGAAAAGGTATGCAAGGAAAAACAGAATGTGTGAGAAATTTGCAGTGCACTGATGCCCCTCACATTCATGAAAAACATCCCCAAGCAAAGCAGCTGTAAAGTCAGTTGTTTTCTTACCATCAGAGACATGTAATGCTCCTTGAGCAGTCTAAGGATAAGTATGGGTCAGGTGATTCTTGAGTTCACCACCAGGATGTAGGACCTTTGGCTTACTAGCCCAAAGCTTTGAGCAGTACTGATCTAATGATTTTATGCAATGAAGAAAAATGAGGAAACAGTATTTACTTCCAGTGTGCAGTTTTTTCCAGTGACTCACACATTCACACTGATCCAGGTATGGTTTTAAACTTCCATACATGCAGGTGAGTTTAAGCCACTGAAAGTCTGATCTGCTCGACATGCCTTGTGTGCCTGTGTTATAGGCATTGCCCAAACCCTGATTTTCATAAAAATCTTCACAATCCCTTTAAAAAAAAACAACAACAACATTGGCTGCAGTAAGATATCTGATATCACTCTGAATCTTCCCCATACTAGTCATTTTAAAAATACATATATAATTACATTAAGTCCTTCCCTCTCTGGACAACAAAAGGCAATAATGTCAAGGACACAGTCATCTCATCCAAGCGTTCTCCATTCAGTGAAAAAAATTACAAGAAAACACCGTAAATCTACTGATGAACATATGCAAATATTGTAATACATTAAAAAAAAAAATTCCAGCAAGCTTTAAAATCACAACATCATTTTAGGCAAAAAATATTCATCCTATTCATTCTTGTGTTAAGATTAATTTGTGTGATATACTGACGTATACTGGTTGGTCACTTTCATTTTATTATTTTGTGGAAGTGTAAAGTACCATGTTCATATGCCAATAAAACAGAACAATACAAAATCAGTTTTAGAAAGAAAAACTAGATCTGACTATATATTAATTGTTAAGTTAACATGGTAATTTACGTGAGTGCTCATGTATCATTTAGTGCTCACTGCCTCTTGTTTTCCTCGTTGATCATTGATCTTTTGTGGAACATGAACAGTCATTCCATCCATCCAACGCTCCACAGTCACCTGACAGCCCAAACGAGATCTGAGCCAAAGACAGAACAGCGGCAAAAATCATTAGCATAGTGAACGGACAAAGAAAGTTCATTTTTACAGTATAGTTTTTATGTAAGTAAAAATTTGCCGTATCGCTCTGATTAAAACTAAATTATGAATAAAAGTGATTTTAAATGATAAAAGTAACATTTTAGATATAATACATTTTAGATACTGATAATGTGCAAAATAGCGTCAAACTGTTCCCAGATTGTCTGGAAAAAAAAAAAGATAATTGTTATTATTATTCACACACATTTTCATTTTAAAAAAGCTTAATCAAAAGATTCATCAAAAAAAAAAAAAAAAGCAACATATGAAAACTGTCCTTATTGTGAATACCGGAGACCCCTTGAAGTAATTTAGACAGTTATGTTTTGGAAGGTAGTAGCTATGTTATTCATTTGTGTTTTTAGAGACCGTTTAGGATACTGCATAACATTGTTACATCAAAAGTGCATTCAGAATAAGGCTTTGTTCAAAGCATTTGCTTCACTGTCTTTGCAAAAATAAGTTGTCATTTTCTGTTAATGTTGTGAATATTGTTAATCAAACACATACTGTATGTAGGATGCATCTGAATTAGATAACCTGCTAGCAACACAATGAACACATATCCCTTACGAAAAAAGAAGTTTCTTCAAGTGCTATTAGTATTCTTCTTTTAAACTAATAATAAAGTATACTTTGTCTGCTTTTTACTTCTCAGAAATATACTTAAAATTGCACTTAAGTATAATTCAAAATATTAAGGTTGAATCACTGTAGTCACGTCGACGGTTTTAACAATGTCTTTAGTACCTTTTTTGGGTCCTCAAAAGGTGCAATGCTGCCTATGTGTGGATCAGATACCCTTGGATTTCATCAAAAATATCTTCATTTGTGTTCCGAAGACAAACGAAGGTCTTACAGGTTTGGGACGACATGAAGGAGAGTACTTATTTCTTGACAGAAATTTCATTTTTGGGTGAACCCTTTAGAGCATTTCAGTGGGCTTAAACAGATCGCAGATTTAGTTCACAAACAACTGACAGTTGTGACCTAAATATGATTTATTCAACATTAGTTACTTACTTTTCGCCATCAGTCACGCGCGCACTCAAAGGATCCCCAGCCCTTGGCTAATTTTCAATCAGACTTGTAAATTAATTTCACAGGAGACTCGCACTGAGCGGATCGTTGACTGAAGAACTGCAATCCGATCAGTCCGGTTCGCGAATGAATTGTTTGATGTGATTTGCGAACCGATTTAACAGGATGATTGAAAAGAATCAGTTTTTGCATGAATCGGACGCCACTTTTTCATCATGTGACGATTTTTTCATTTTAAAATAATGAGTAGCCTAATGATATGTTTTATGAAATGTAGTGATGTAAAAAGTACGACCTTATGCTTTGGAATGTAGTGAAGTAAAAGTAAAAGTTGCTCAAAATAAAAATACTCGAGTAAAGTACAGATACTTGAAAAATGTACTTAAGTAGCCTACAGTAACGAACTAAAAATACTTTGTTATTGTCCACTACTGAGTATATTTGGCCTATACTCAATCTTCTGATCGAGATCTACTTAAAAGTATAGTTAAGTATTCTAGCTTGTAGTTGTGTTTAATCTTTTGATTGAGTGGCCTTTAAAATGCTTTTTCACATAGATGTTTGAAAATAGTGATTCATAAATAAAACTGATATGTTCATAATTCCGACTATCTGAATTTTTGTGTAGGCTAGTCCACTTGTAGTGTGCATAGGAATTTACTTCAAATTTACTCTTTCCCCGCCACTGACTGAATTTTCAGGCTACCAGTGTTTTCACTGTTACGATAGGGGGTGCTATTACGCATCTTCTGAAAGAGTACAGAATCTCCGGATCAAAACACAGGAGAAAGAGAAGCTGAAACAAGTGATAGAAGTTTGCTCACGCAAATGTAAAATAACGCCTAACTGCCTAGCGTTACTTATTGAAATGTCGACCCAGGACGAGCTATAGGACTGTGAAGCTTTGGGGTGTTAAAGGTGCCCTCGAATGAAAAATTGAACTTACCTTGGCATAGTTAAATAACAAGAGTTTAGTACATGGAAATGACATACAGTGAGTCTCAAACTCCATTGTTTCCTCCTTCTTATATAAATCTCATTTGTTTAAAAGACCTCCGAAGAACAGGCGAATCTCAACATAACACCGACTGTTACGTAACAGTCGGGGTGTACGCCCCCAATATTTGCATATGCCAGCCCATGTTCCCAACATTATGAAAGGCATTAGACAAGGGCAGAACGTCTGGATCTGTGCACAGCCGAATTATCAGACTAGGTAAGCAAGCAAGAAAAATAGCGAAAAATGGCAGATGGAGCAATAATGACTGACATGATCCATGATATCATGATATTTTTAGTGATATTTGTAAACTGTCTTTCTAAATGTTTCGTTAGCATGTTGCTAATGTACTGTTAAATGTGGTTAAAGTTACCATCGTTTCTTACTGTATTCACGGAGACAAGAGCCATCGCTATTTTCATTTTTAAACACTTGCAGTCTGTATAATGCATAAACACAACTTCATTCTTTATAAATCTCTCCAACAGTGTAGCATTAGCCGTTAGCCACGGAGCATAGCCTCAAATTCATTCAGAATCAGATGTAAACAATATAACAGTATACAATACTCACATAATCCGACGCATGCATGCCGCATGCATGACGAACACTTTGTAAAGATCCATTTGAGGGTTATATTAGCTGTGTAAACTTTGTTTAGGCGCTGTTTAAGGCAAGCGCGAGCTCCGTGGGTGGAGAGCACGAGATTTAAAGGGGCCGCACAGAATAAATCGGCGCGTTTATAATGATGCCCCAAAATAGGCAGTTAAAAAAATGTATAAAAAAAAATCTATGGGGTATTTTGAGCTGAAACTTCACAGACACATTCAGGGGACACCTTAGACTTATATTACATCTTTTAAAAACATGTTCTAGGGGACCTTTAATGGACTCAATCTACTTCATCTATGTTTTGATCATCGTTCTTGAATCCCATCCGGACGTAGTCTTTGACAAAAACGCAATTTTCTCAGCTTTTTGTTTAAAATTATGCCTTTTTTAATGAAACTTACTCACATTCAAGTGTTGATAAAAAAAATAATGCATTAAGCTAGAATAAAATGTTTTCAAAAGAGTTCAATTACAGATAAAGTTACTTTCATAAACTAAAAAAATTTACTAGTATTAAAATAGTAAACTTCTAGTATAGTTATAAATTCACTTGTAGTACAGATGCAGTACAAATGAGAAGCGTAGTTGTGAATTAGTTATGCACTTAAAGTTTACTACTGTTCCACTTATAGTACACTTAAACTTACTTTCTATATACTAAATTGGGCCAATTTAGTCCAAAGCAGTACTGAAATAGTACACTTACAAGTTTACTACTAGTAAATTGATACTAGTATACTTACTACATAAAGTATACTTAAAAATATACCTGAACATTACTTAAGTACACTTCATAAAATAAATTTAAAGTATACTTCTTTTTCATAAGGGATACTGGTGCTCAGTTAGCTCAAGCAGATCAATCCCTATAATATAATTGGATTATATGAATCAACCTTGTTGGTGCATTGTTAATATCTTGCAGTGCTCTTTTCTTGTCATACTTAAAACCTTTTTCTTTATTGTCTAAGATGCACTGATGTGATTAGCACTGGCTGAATCCTCTTCTATTATTCGGACTCACAGCGTTACTGACTCAATCAGACACTCTGACACTTTAGATCCAGGTGTCTTACGTCTTGGTGAGTCCATAAGCCAAATCCAGCATGTCAATCTCTTCGTCTACCACTGGCTCCAGTTTGTCATACACACTCTCCTCAAATATCAGGTGACAGGTGGAACAGGCCAGAGTGCCCTCGCACGCTCCTAAGACACACACACACACACACACGGTTTTAGTAATTTTTTATAAGAATGCTAAGAAATGTCATTCAAAGCATCAAAATAAGTGGGGCCTTTATTATCGTTCTGTAAACATAATTTCTGAAGAGTGCCTTTTATATATTTTCACATTTGCATCAGGTCATGTTTACGGAATACTGTAGTATTTATTATAAATTATTTATCCATGTACATCTTTTTTTATTAATGTGCTCTAGTAATCTTGAATCAAAAACTAACATCAACATAAAAAAAGGAACATTTCCTCCCCCTTGCAACAAAATTGTGCAACATTAATTAATGGTTTACAGGTGCAGGGTTTGATATTCTCCATGTTTTTCGGTTGTATGCGTCAGCAAGGAAAAGCACCTTGCTCTTGCCTGCTGAAAAAAAATGCAACAAAGTGAGGTCTGAAGCATCAGTGTGAAAATTGGAAAAAATAGCCTATGACACTAGAGCGAGAGATAATCTTACTGGAATTGGACTGAAAAATCCACATAGATCTCTACCTGCAGGATTTTGCTGGCGAGAATGGGATAAGACAGATGGGAATAAGAATGATCACATGGAGCCAAAAAAAAAAAAGAAAAGGTTTCATTACCAAAGCCACTGATGTCAAGATTCTTCTTGATGACAACGTCTAGAAGAGTCTCTCCCTCTGTGACAAACACGCTGCTCTTCATCCCCGACTGATTTACAAAGTGCACCAGCATTTTAGAGCCAGAGGAACTGAGAACAAGCACACAGATGCACACAAATTAATTTAATTGAATTGATCCTCTTGGTAAAGAGCCTTCTTAGTAAGTGAGAATAGAATTGGCAACAATGGGTTGGGTTGATGAGTCAGGTTGTGTAGTAGGCATATTTTTTGATTGTGAATTTTAAAGAGGGTGAATCTGCAGTGTTTTGCACTAATTTAACTCGATTATCACTGTATGTGTCTTTGTCATTCATGTGCAAGGGAGGGAACTTATTAGGCATTAATGAATTATAATTATATTTTTGGCCTTTAAATGGCTTTACTGGATATGACAGTGTAGAGATTAGAGAGAAAAACACAGGGTGGAGAGAGAGGAACGGGATCAGCAAAGAACCTCGAGCTCTGGTCACCAGAGGCGCAGTTGCGCTATATGTCGGAACACTGCTCAGAAAGCTATCAGATCAGACACAAAAAAAAACAACCCTACTTTAAAGAGACATTTGTCAGAGAACATCAAAGTAAACATGACAGTAAGCATGATCTTCTGGTCTTTCACAGTCTTTAAACAGTGCATTTGGATAGCAATGCCCAGAAAAACAGACTACAGTTGAAAGTTTTTGGATTTGTTACAAGTAGAAAACTGAACAACACAAGAAAAATGACACAGACTAGAGCATTTTTCCTTGTCATTGCGTTTACATGAGCAGTCATAATTGAGCTACAGTGGGGTTTTGCGTAATTGAGCTACATTCTTCATTTGTCTGTCCAAGTATACAAGCCAATATGCCTAACTGAATATTTAAATCATTAAATACACGTCAACTCAGGCGCACAATGGCAAGGCCGATTAATGTGTTTACATACTGGACCATGCAGAGCTACAAATCACATTACCTAAGTCTTTTAATCCAACTCTGCAAAAATCTGACTGGCACAATTTCAGTCTCTGTAAAGAGTTTATCCATGTGACTATTCCTATTCCAGACTTTTCATCGATGACTCATGCACTATACACAGGAGACTCACAAATGAACACATTTCATTGTCATCCATCCATGAACGGCACATTGTTACATCCCAGTAGATTGACAGCTGTGTACCTTTTTTGCTTTGAGTCATACTTTCTTGATCACACTCGTGAGTTTTGTTTTGGATTTATACACCGATATGCTAATTGACATGGGCTGGGCTAATTAGTGGAGGTTGTTGCAAGTTACTGGGGCCTTTAAAAATACTTTACTATTTTTGTCATATATAAAAATATGTATGAGGAAAAAGGGTGTATAACAAGGGAAAGTAGTCTGAGTAATGCCGGGTACACACTGCCTGATTTTCAAAGTCCGCGACTCACTGTTCTCAAGCTACACGACTGTCTGGGTTACTATTTAGTTGCTGTTGAGTGCACATTACATGGATTGGTGACAGGGGGTCACACATTTCACAACATTTCAATAAGAAGAATCGCTGACAACTCTGTCTGGTCTACAAACTACGTTTCACAACCAAACTCGCCTGAGAATTGATACAGGAAATAATGTAAGATTGTAAGACAGGAGTTCTCGCGTGAGAACGGATTTCTATTTGTTAAAATGATGAGAAGCTTGTGATCCAAGTTGTCTGTGTGCCAATTGCAAAAAGAGAAAAAAGAAGAAAAAAGAAGAATATGAAGGAGAGAATGGTTGCTTGCAGAAGCCATGCCCCCCACCTCTACACTGCATGACTCTGAGTCGCAGGCAGGTCCAGTATTTAAAGTTGCAGTAAGCAAAATCTGAGAAACATTGTTGAAAGTGGACTGGACCAAGCACCAAAACACGCTTGTAGCCAATCAGCAGTCAGGCTGTGTGTCCACCAAAGCATTTTTAGCCAGCTGAAAATGCTAGACGCTCTGCTGAAAACACCTAGCTGTGAGTGCTTGAGAGCGCTTCATCAGCGCAGCATTTTTTTCAGTTGAGACGCTTTGTTGCTATGATAAGGAATATCCGCAGCACTGTTACTTGTAACTGATTTTGCAGATAATTAGTTTCAGATTTAAAATGTCGACACAATGTAGAGTTCTTGCTATGTATGTTAAGAGACCAGTAATATTAATTTCTCAACCATTTTGTTCTGCTCTCTGCTTGTTGATGTCGTTGTACAGCAAGAATGTTGTGACAGTTGGTCAGTATCCACTCTGATTGGACGGCTGGCTAAAAAGTGACAGTGATGAGCACAGCATTTTACACAAAGTTGAACATTCTTCAACTCGAGGTGACCGGTAAAAAACGCAGAGCGCTCAGCGCTTGAGCATAAAAAAAAAACACTCAGCGCCTCGTTACACTCCTGCCGTTTAAAAAAACGTGGTGCTCCCATTGAAAACAATTGGAAAAGTACGCTAGCCGCTGGAAAAAAACGCTTTGGTGGACACACGGCCTAAGGGGCGTATCCATTTATTAGGGAGAAGGTGCTTGTGTTGCATATCGTGCTTGTGAATTTGGGGGTGGAGCTATCAAGATAGGGGTGTGATCCTTTAGGGCGTGTTTGTTTTGCTAATTTAAAATATTAACAGCGTTTCTCAGAAATCGCTTACTGCACCATTAACATTCTAAATATTTCAAGGGCATCTGCGATGCATCGACGATGCTCTCAAATCGCGTCTTTGATCATACACACTGCGCAATTGTCTTTATTATATACAGAAATAGACCATGGTGAACATATTTAGACAGTTTGTGAACCCTTTTTTGTTTTCAGACTGTTTAATATAACTTTCAAAAAAGTCCAGTACAAACGTTACTGTCGCTCATCAATGGCAGTTGTCAGTTGCTTAAACCGTCCTATTTAACAATGCTCAGTCTGACCTTCACAGCCTTCGAAGGATGCAGCCTCTGAATTGGGATGCAGCTCAAGTAAAGGCAGAGTTCTTCAACCCTGCTCCACCTGAAGCAGTTAATTATGCTCTTCGGGATCACTTGAAATACAAAGGCAGGAGCGCTGAAGCAGGTTGGAAATAAACTTTGCAGGACTGAGGGTCCCCAGGAGCAGGGTTGAAGACCTCTGAAGTAAGGCATTCCTTATTATGACATATTCAGCCTAAACAAAGCAAAAATAATTGTGAACAACAAACCCAATTAACTACATATGAATTAAAAATGATGAAAATGAATCATTTATATCACTTAATTATTTATCAGCTGCTGTGTACATCACACCTTTAGAAACTGCATGTAAAATTTAAATAATTTGCTAAATCATTCATTATAATTCAATACAGACGTTTCGTTTTCTGATTTCTATAGAGATTAAAGATATATGATATCTAACAGATATATGCGATATCATCTATATTATAGATCATCATTTTCATAATGTTTAAAATCGACACACCCCTTTCATCATCAAATTACGATATTTCCGACTCGAATTGAAGGACACATATATCCAAACAAACCTTAGAAGAGGGTATAACAGCCCACAAAATAAAAACTACAAAAATACTAAGCAGTGACTCAAAATAAAGAGCACACATCAAGTAAAATCGCAATTACTTAACTTAGGTCATATAATGTAGTTGTTGCTCTCTTACATACCTGAACAGTGCATAAACACAGCAGTATTCAGTGGAATGACAACTGTATTCTATGAGCAAAAGCCTGTGAGATCTAGTGTAGGTGAGTCTGAAAGAGGCTTTGTGAAAATATAGCTGGAAAGTCCACTGATGTACCAGTAATTGTAACATTTCTTTGCCAATAAATTGCAGGTATGACAGAATTTCTACACTTGGATAAGCATGATACTTCAAGTGGAAATACAGAATATATAGGCAACCAGAAATAGTGCTGATAATGACCAGCCTGACATGAAGCACTTGATGATCAAGACAATGCCTTTTACACTGAACTCTAGTAGTTACTGGTGGCCTGCAAGGAACTGAGCCGAAGAAATAAGTAGGAAAGAATTTCCAGGGTTCTGGAGGCCTAGCTTTAAGAGGACCAGGGGCCTCATTTATAAAACTTTGGACCTGAAAGTGCGTACGCCACTTCCGACGCATAAGTTGTGATTTATAAAAACAAACTTGACGGGAAAATTTGCGCACTTCCACGCAAACTCTGACCCATGCGTACTAACATTTTGGAGAAAGAGCAGTTTGGCGACACCGATGGTGAGCTGCGGGACTGACGGCAGATGAAGGAAAACCACTTTAAATTCTCATGATGGGTCCTAATTATAAATACAATGCATGTTCACACGACGCCTCGTTTTACTATGCATAACCTCATCTGCATATTATTTCCATACATATTCCCATCCACGTGACACCATGGTTAACGCCATCAAAGGTACAAGACAATGGAAAATATTAGTAATGGACTATAAATGCCATTTGTGCCACACATTATATTGATAAAGATCATCCAATATCCTCTTTATGTTTTAGAATAAATATATCAAAATATCCATAAAAACAAAATTGTATAAAATACTTAAGATGAAGGTTTTAGAATAGAGCTGATTCAGTCATTTCCACTGGCCAAATAGTATTTTAATAGTTTTAAACATTTCGAATCAAATTTATGCAGTTTTGCTGATAAGGTGAACATATCTTTTAGGAAGTTTATAGGCTATTTATTTTTAGTGGAAAAGATAGGCCTACTTATTCATTGCAGTGTAATCGTCTGTCTCGGCGCGTCACTGACAAAGTATTTTAAAAAGAAAACATGCAAATCTTACCATTTTCCTCATATTATATCCTTCAAATGGTAATTGTTAGAAGATCCCTCACACGACATCAACACCTCCTGCAGCTGCGGTTATACAGTAAGATATTATCATTGGACCTATTCAAACTGGACAACGGACCGTTCGACCACCGAATCCAGCAGTGTCTTCCCTAATATCGAAGTTAAGTGTGCATCGATCGTCGTTCTCGCTAAAATATTTTGTCATAACATCTGCAGTTTAGTTTAAAGAGGAATTATTGTGCTCTAGCGCTCCTCGCTGTCATTAAAACAGCGTGTCACAGGAAAAGTGATCGAATGGCACATCTAATATCTCAATTCATATCTCTTTTGTTTAACTTCTGCGTAATGTAATTTCAGTGCTTATCGGCAATAGTGAAAGTGTAATATTAATGTAAATGTTTATCAAATGAAAACTTGTTTCCACGCGAGTTTAAATAATTATTTTATTTATTTAAACTGTTATTGTGAACATGAACTGTATTTAATATTATGACTCATAATGAGGATTTAAAGTTGTTTTCCTTCATCTGCCGTCAGTCCCGCAGCTCACCATCGGTGTCGCCAAACTGCTCTGTCTCCAAAATGTTAGTACGCATGGGTCAGAGTTTGCGTGGAAGTGCGCAAATTTTCCCGTCAAGTTTATTTTTATAAATCACAACTTATGCGTCGGAACTGGCCCCGTTTTGTGCGTACGCACGCTTTATAAATGAGGCCCCCTGATGACTTTCACTACTGATTTCACTGATTTTTTTCCTTGACACAGTTACTTTTGGCTTCTTGATTGTAATATTTGAAGCAATTTCTGTAAAGCACTATACAAATAAATGTGAACTGATCTGAATAATGTCAAATTAAATTTTCATAATTGATGTTTTCTTTTTGGAAAGACTTTTTTTTGGAAGACTTTCTTCAGGTATACAACATAGTTTTGGAGTGATGTCACACCCTAATAGGAACTCCCACCTGAAGGGCAAAACGAGGCTTTCCTCCACTGCCCGCCAGTCATTTTTACCAGGTTTATACTAAGTAAGGTATAACAGGGCTAAAGGCGCCGCGGGGCTAAAGGCGCCTTTGATTTTATTTTCCTCTAAACCACTAGATGGCACAAAAACTTGCAGCAGCACTTCCTTAAATATCCGCTTTTCAAAATGCACATGCAAATTTGTCTGATCTTTGATGCGATCGCCGGCAGCAACGCAAAGTTGATTCTGAGGTAGTTTGATCTAATATATTATGTTTTTTAAAATGTTGATTTAAGTAGCAAATGAGAATCTATGAAATGAATGTTTGTATTTTCAGACAAAGGTCTTAATGATTTTCAGATTTGTTCAAAGTAATTCTAGCAACAGTTTTTCAATAACAGAAGAATATGTAAAAGTATGGTATTTGGGGTAAAAAGCGCCGCTGATGTTGGGGCAAAAAGCACAATAATTAACATCGTAATGAATAGCTGGCTGACTTTTCCATTTGTTGACATGGCATTCGGTTAGATTCAGATGGCAAATATCATATATCAAATTTGGTTATCCATCTTAGAGATAATACCCATATTTACAACGAAACAATCATATTTAAAAATATTATATTAATCATAACATAATGAAATATAATTTATTGTTACTACTCTAAATCTATATTAATATTATGGGATCTCCTTCAATGCTTTCAGAATTTTTACTTTTTAAAGTAATTTTGTTTCTGTATTTTTAAAATATAATTTTATACTAACATAGGCCTATTTTAATGACAGTGTATTAATTGAACACAAATTAATTATTTTATTTATCAAAATAAACAGAAAATAGAACAAATTTTGCTAAAGTGATTCTTTTCAAAAAGTATTAACCTAGACATTATTAAAAACATATTATTTTAGCTAAAGTATTTGTATGAATACTGTGTGCCTTTTACCCCATGCTGGGGAGCCTTTTACCCCATGTGTGGGGTAAAAGGCCCCCTCGCCACCTCATACATTTATAAGATTTTTAAACAAAATTAACCACTTTTATGATTTATTTTCACACAAAATCTTTTGCTCCATCAATGTTCAATACAAACATATATATTTTTCCGGCAATCATACACTTTTAGAGTAGAGAAAAGCACATTTTCTCTTGAGGTGTGCCTTTAGCCCCGTTGTACCCTACTAAGACAGTGATATCGAAAGATCAAATCCAATATACACTTTATTGATGATGATGCATACCTAAGTACAAGCAAGCTGATGAATCCAGAATATAAACGCAATACACAGTTTCTTGTTAAGAGTTTTTCCATAAAAAAAACACTATGAAGAAAACGCTTAGCACATTGGTTCATATTCTGGGCTAATCTGCTCGTCTGTATAGTATGCATCATGAATAAGGTGTATACTGAATTTAATCTTTTAATATTGCTGTTAGAACATTAAGGAAGTGTTTTTCAAATTAGGCATTTTAGAATGTCCCGTTGAATAAAATACTGCAGAAGCTGCTGTATATGGATCACAAGTGCCCAAAACTTGCCTTTTGTCCAGATTATTTTTATTATTATTATTATTTCATATGGTTTTTCTTTTTGAGATGGAAAATTGACAGGTCTGTAATGTAGTTCTATGGATGTTTTGCCCTCCAGGTCTCCGTGCCAGTCAAGTGACTGAAAACTATGAATACAGCCTATTGAACGGAGAGTACTTCTGTCCCTCATATCTCATTTTTATATGTATACAAATTAATATCGTATGTACCCTGATGAAAGCCCAAGGGGGTCGGCATGTTGAGATCACATGATCAGCCGAATACTAATTACTTTGTTAGAGGACAGGTTCGTTCAAGAAATAAACTAATTATGGTACTTGTATTTTTGTGTGATGCTGCATGCACATCACAAGGTGACAGAAGGACTGCTATGCACAATGTTAACAACACATTACTGAGTGTGCTCAAAAGAGGTTTTTCCTGGGAGGAGGTAGTTAGTGTTACTGAACTTGAGCTGAAAGTGATTAATAGTCATCCAGTCTGATATGTCAAGGCATGCAGAGATCTTTTCTCGGATTACAGATGCAGAGGCAGATGGGGGAATGAGTTTGTGTCATGAGCGCAGAAGTTATAAGAAACACCATTTGACTGGAGGCCGTTCCAAGCAATCTGGTGTAGGTGGACAAGAAAAGCACTTCTGATCCTTGTGGTACCCTGGTGGGTTGATAAGAGTAGGCATTTTCACTTACTTATGATCTTAATGAAAATAAAATAAACTAAAGTGGATATGACATTCACCACACAATGCTGAAGAAACCAAGCATAAAATGGTTCTACTGTATATTGAAGGTATAAAAGCTAAGAATACAATGATCTAAGGTCATGTATAAAACCCAAACAAATAATGAGTGTGATGAATAATCCTTCAAAGAAATGCTATGGGCAAAATGTTCCCAAAGCCAATGAAATAATGAGCTGATTATAATTCCCTTTAAATTCATTACACAATTGTTATTTTCAGGTTCATTTAAAGAGTTAGTTGGCTGAAGATTACAAAGGGCGAGAGAAGATTCTATCAGAAATCCAAAGTATTCATTTTCAATCTGACAAATAACCATAATATATATATACCCGCCCCACAGATCACAGATTTAACTTATAGAAAAGGCGCATGTTTGTGAGCACGAAATTATTAGGTCTTATAATCAGAATAATTAGAATACACATTCCTTGTACAGAACACAAAGCATAATGTGAAACAACAAGCAAAGTACAATTGATCCTTACCCGTTTTGTTGGGATTGACTGCACAGTTTGGGAACAGTGTGAAGAAATCTTGGATGGGGTTTTGTGGATCCTGGGTGACTCACAAGAGCCAAGCTGGAGCGAGCCAAGACCTGCACACATGTACGAGAGGCCATGCTGTTCTGCTGTGCAAGCGTGTGTGTAAAAGGGTCTATGAATGAGGAGACTCTACATCTAGTTTTGGGATGTTCTTTGTTTCAAGGACAAAGCTGCAAGCTCAATGGAGAAGGCCAACCCTGAGGTGGGCAAGGTTAAACACACAGAGAAAAGAAGAGAGAGAAGCCTTGGTCTTAAAGATCATAAAAAGCTAGAGAAAATAAATCCACTTGGCAGGAACAAGTACAATACACGCACACATTTTGTAGATCTTTGTAGTTTACTTTAACATTCAGTTTTTTCCTTGCCATTGAATGCGTTTCTCTTCCTGTGTGACTGACAGAACAAACACGTCTCCTGCAATGTCGGGTCAGGGTGCAGACTCAGAAGTTAATCTAGAGATCAGATGAGATGAGATCATAAGATTCAGATCAGATCAAAATATGGATCAGATCAGAGTTCAGACTCAGAGCTCAGGCCCGGATATACTCTCTGCACATTTTTTCTTCATCCTTTTTGTATACCAAACATTTCAATGCAACCCACGCTGGGATTTCATATCTGACCTTGATGAACTAAGTGAAGAAAAAAATCTGAAAAGACGTAAAAAAAAATACGTAATCGTCATGGATCAGCGGCAGTTGAATGTGTTTAACAACCAATTTTTTTCTGAAAACTTTGTCCACCACCAGAACAAACTTCAAAACACCTTATTTTTGGCCAGATTTTGTCAAGTCGCCTTTATTTATATAGCGCTTTATACAATACAGTAGTTCTCCTCTGGCCAATGAACAAACATGGTGTGATTATGATTCAGGCAGCATAATAAGTCAGATTGTGGATCAGTAGCATTCTGAAAGCAGTGCAGGCTTCCGTGTTCTACATACAAATACTGACCCAATACTGAGTCGGTATTCGGACGTAAACACAGAAGCATGCACTGTGTTCACTACGTCAACTGCGTATGCCAACAGTTCAAATTGTTTAATAAAGTTGTTATTTTTGTTTTGTTTGTGTGCACAAAACATATTCTCGTTGCTTCATAACATTAAGGTTGAAACACTATAGTCACATGGACTATTTTAATAATGTCTTTAATACCTTTCTGGACCTCAAAAGGTGCAATGACGCTGCTGCCTATGTGTGGTTCAGAAAACCTCAGATTTCATCAAAAATATCTTAATTTGTGTTCCGAAGATGAACGAAGGTCTTACGGGTTTGGGACAACATGAGGTGAGTAGTTAATGACAGAAATTTCATTTTTGGGTGTACTAACCCTTTAATGATGCTCTGATCAGTACTCAGAAGGGTATCAAGCCTTTAGCATGTTTTTGTAGCCTTCGCCTAACTTGTGCCTTTCTACAACTTTATCCAGGAGGCGTTTTGAAAGCACTTTCCCAACCATGGTGAATTCTTGGCAGAACCATACTAACAGTGGAATCTTCAAGAAACAGCTGGTTTTATTCTGAAGTAAAACCACAACAACTGATGTCAGGTGGGTTAGTTAGCCTGGTGTTTGATCTGTAATTTGATTAGTTGCACCTGAGCAAGTTTATTGTATACTCTAAGGGGCTAATCACTTTACCAAACCAGGTTTTTCACTAATTAATTTTCAATAATCCTCTAGATTGTTTTAAAATGTTATTTTCACTTTGATGATGTGGGTTATTATGTATACATACAGCTCAAAAAAGGGTGTAATGTGACAAAAGGTAAGGATTTTCAGAGGGTATGATGACTTTGTAGAGGCACTGTATTATATCAGCCTCCTATCACACAGCATTGGCCATTTAAAGGGGTCCTTGATTATGATTTCACTTTAACTTTAGTTAGTGTGTAATGTTGCTGTTTGAGCATAAACAAACATCAAGTTACGACGCTCAAAGTTTAATCCAAAGGGAGGTATTTACTTTTACAGAAATCGCTTTTTAAGGACTACAACAAATGGCTGGTAGGGACTACAACAAGCTTCTTCCCGGATTAGTGACATCACAAACCCTTGAAAATTTACATAAACCCTGTCCCACGAGAACACGCAACAAAGGGGGTGAGGCTATGTTGGGCTGCTTTAGAGAAGAGGAAAAGTTGTTAGAATGCTGTTGCCATGCCATCATTTTACGACAGACTGCTTCTCAAACGAGGGTCAATTCAACACTGGATTTGAACAAAAGATTAACATGACGGCACATGCTGCAAAAAATGCTGTTCTTACTTAGAGTTTTTGTCTTGTTTCTAGTGAAAATATCTTAAAGTTCTTAAATCAAGAAGTATTTTCTAGACAAGTAAAAATTATTTTCTTGTTTTCAGGAAAAATAAGTCAAAATTAAGAGAGTTTTTCCTTAAAACAAGCAAAATAATCTGCCAATGGGGTAAGCAAAATAATCTTATTTCAAACCAAAAATAAGCTATATAATCTTGTTTTCAGTTTGAAATAAGATTATTTTGCTTACCCCATTGGCAGATTATTTTGCTTGTTTTAAGGAAAAACTCTCTTAATTTTGACTTATTTTTCCTGAAATCAAGAAAATAATTTTTACTTGTCTAGAAAATGCTTCTTGATCTAAGAATTTTTTGATATTTGGACTGGAAACAAGACAAAAATTCTAAGTAAGAACAGCATTTTTTGCAGTGTAGTCGATGAGTTGAATCAACTCCACAGCAACTACATAAATGTATCCACTAACCATTCAGAAATGTCCAGTTGGATTCTAAAAGTTGTAACTTCTTCCTGAGTCTCTCGATCAGTGTCCGACTCCAGTTGGAACAATATAAGGCTGAACACTGTGACTGACAATCCTCATTTTGGCTGCGTGAGATTCTCCAGCTTTGCTGTTGTTGAGCAACCAAAGCGTGAGCTGTTAAAGCTCCACCCTCTTCCAGAAAGCAGGCAGCAGCTCATTTGCATTTAAAGGGACACACACAAAAATGGCGTGTTTTTGCTTACACCCAAATAGGGGCAAATTTGACAAGCTATAATAAATGATCTGTGGGGTATTTTGAGCTGAAACTTCACAGACACTTTCTGGGGACACCAGAGACTTATATTACATCTTGTAAAAAGGGGCATAATAGGTCCCATTTAAAAACCTGTACTACTAATTTCAAATTCAATTCAAACCAAAAGACAAACCTGGCCTTAGCCCAATGATTGATCAATCGACAGACCAATATAACACAGAAAGAGTAGAAAAATCCCCACCACTAATTCACAGATAGACAAACACAAAATGTATATGTGTATTGCATGAAATGTTTTTAGGGGGTGAAAATTTATAGGCTACAATAAATAGGAGGGAAAAGGGAACAATAAGCACTTTCTTTGGTTTGTATATGTAATTTTCAAGACGTAAAATATCCACAATGGGTACAACTAGAAGTCGTATGATGTTGTGGAAACATGTTTCTGAAATGTGATTTGGCATTCTTAAAAACGTACTTAGAATTAAATGTATATACAGTATGTACAGCATCCGTTAAAGTATGTTTTATGGTTTATGTAAAGGAGGTCTTCATACCCGGAGAAAGCTAATCACTCCCATCCATTGTCAATGGCTGTTCCAGGATACCAGGCAGAGCGTGGTTTGAAATCTGTTGCATTCGCTTAAGGGCGCTCAGTTCTAACCACTTTGATTCTGCAGGAAGATGACATTAGAAAAATGTTAAGTAGCTAATTGGCACTAAAATAGAAAAGAAAGAAAAAGCACAGTCCTCTACTTTACTATGACTATCCTCAGCTGTGACATCAAATGCAGCAAACTGGAAAATAAAAATCAATTTCATGCCTTTTAAAAATCCTCCAAAATGAATAAAACCTCCATGATAACATAATGAAAAACTAGGGATTATTAAGTTGCTTGCAAAAACCACCAAAATAGAAGGCTACTTTTGAATGGCAATGGACAAAGAAGTGTAGAGTGTGAGGTTATTCCATCAACACATCAGCATTGTTAGCACAAATCTGCTAAATGATATATCACACATATTCACACTCTTTTCCAATGGCAATGTCTTATAAAAAAAGTCAGACACACAAAAAAAATACATACTGCAGTAACACATTTCCACATAGTTAGAATTATGAGCTGTATTGCAATGACTTCGACTGATTTGTCTGTCTGACTCTTCGTGCACATATACCCAGGGGTGCACATAATGTTTCGGTCTGGTTCTTAAGGGAGCACCTGGAGATGTTGCTTGGTACTCACACTTTACGCGACACACTTATCCCAAAATCGTTCCTCATCACTTTCCTCCTGACTGCTCTCCTCACTATCTTCATTTCTCTCGAACATGGTAGATGATGATTATTTTTTTATTTTTTTTACTAACATTAATGACAGAGACAACAGCAAGAATATTAGGCTGCTGTCACTTTAAGAAGGAAAGCACGGACCGAATAACTGACACACATCCAGTTTCTTTCTCAATTGTTCACTTATGACATAACCGAGAGAATACTTGCCGAGACAGGTATTTTGACATAATTTTGTGTGCATTTGTCCGTTCAAGCGCAAGTAAACTCGAAAGAGAAATTAATTTGGTGTCCGAGCGCTGTCTGACTGTCTCTCTCTCTCTCTCTGCGTGCACGCGCTCAGGGGTGTGAGGCTGTGAGCACAGATAACGGCTCGCGAGTCCCGATTTTCGCCTCTTCTTCCGCTTTTAAAATCAGTAAACAGTAAGTAAACGTGTCCCTGTGAACCGGTCCTCAAAAATGCTGGTACTCAAAAGCGCTTCCCTCCATGTTTTCCGGTGCGCATCGTTAATTTTTTACCACGCATGCGCACCTGCGTACCACTTATGCGCAACCCTGCATATACCCATCCTTATGGTAGATTTTGTTTAGCAACTTATGCTTTAAAAAAGTGACTTTCAGGTTATTTGCATGTTCATTTACACATAAATTGAAAACTGGCATTCTAAAAATCTGTTCTAGAAATTCTAGATGGAACATACAATTAAATGCCACATGGCTTATTAAAGTGTGTGAACAGTGTAAACATATTTGTGCATGTTTATTCAGTCAATCAGTACTACTTTAATACACTTTCCAATCCACAAAACTCTGATTCAGTAGCAAAGAAAGCTGTCAGTTCAGTTGATAACATTCACCTTGACTGAAACACTGTTAAATATAGTGTTTAGTATAGCTTGCAGGAAACCACTTCACAGAACTTTCTTTTTTTTTCTTTCTTTTTTTGCGATATGTGGTGATTGTTCTCCTATAGGACTACCTACGCTTGCTGTTAAGCACACAGTAGGTAGCCTTTTTATTTACAAAGAACCAAATGGCACATTACATGAACAAAGACATAAATGGAAAAAAAAAAAGAAACAAAATGACACCTGTAATTGAAAATGTAATTTTTTGTGTGTGTGTTTTTTTGCCTGTATTGATCCACATGTTTTGTGTGTGTGTCTACTGCCAAACTTTTATACTGTTTATCATTAATGTGAATAGTGCATGCTTGCACCAAGGTTTCCTGGAAAATATGGTTTAGCATAGTTTAATGAATATGAAAAAAGTTGCTCTACCAATACAAGAGGAGGTGCAACCGAAAATCTAAATTAAATTGAGCTGAACAAAGGTGCAACACTCATTCTTAAGAGCTCAAACTTTATTACTTAAAAAACATGACGTTTCGGCCGTCCAAGGCCGTTTCAGGTCACTTGAGCCTCAACTCATCAGCCTCCATCTCACCCTCAAAAAGTGAGATCCCAAAATTGTTCTGTCATATCTGCACATTTACAATTATCTGCACATTCTTTTTGGTATTCCTGGCAAAATGTGTTAATTCATTTTAATTAATTAATTTGAAAAATTGAACTGGAACTTTTGGGTGCCCTTTTAATTGAACTGTCAAAATATTTTCCCCAGTCACAGCTATATCTAGAATTTGATGTGAAATATGAAACTGAAAAAATGTATTAAATATTATAAATCCCTTATGATATTTCATGCTTTTCAAAGCAAAAACCTTGACACTGAGAGAAAGAGATAGGTGGGCTAGAAACTACCACAGGATTTCCAAGAAAACCCTTATGTTTGATTCTATTGCACAGGCAGTGCATTTAACACTTATTGATGAGAATGTGGAGAACAATGTGGAGACTTTTTGTGAGAAATACTAACAAAAACATGTCAAGTTTTGTATTTGTCAGCTCCAGAGGCTTTCTGAAGGCCAACAGGAAGGATTTTAACCTTCAGCTGACAACAGTGTCCATTACTGTGTCCTTGATAGTCTTGAGAACCCTGAGAGCTGCAGATGTTTACCCAAACATCTGAAACTCACTGGATGCAAGTAACACAAAAGTCATTTAAACACTCGTAACCACAGGCCTCAACATCAACACTTGTGAGAAGTAAAACTCTGAAAAGGTTTTGTTCGATTGGACAACAAAAATGTACAATAAAAACAAAGAAAAGAGGTAGCATAAACATATTTACACAACAATCACTGATTCTTAAGTCGAAAAACAAGTCACGTGATTTTACAAATTTTACGATGGCTCTGATGCCATTTGCTTTCTAGTCTTTGGTCCGAATCATTTCTGAATCATATACTGCTATAACAAACTTTTTATTCCTCATGCTTCCACCCATTTTGCTAACTTTCATGTACTAGCTGCAAGCTGAAAGTTGAAAATAAATGATAAATAAATAGCAATAAATACCATTGCAAAATGTAATAATCAGAGCCAGTTTAAATCAATAGAACAGGATTCAATGGATATAAGGATTACACAATAATATTCAGCTTCAATTTAGACCATTTAATATTAGAAAAGTCATTCTGATATGTGATGAAAAAGTGTTTTATGCATGGTTGAATTAGCTAAAACAACATTGACACGGAACACTACCACTGAATACTTTCCCAGATAATTTCCATATTTTTGTTGAAATGTGCCGCTAACATTTGTCGTTTTGTCACCTTTCAGATACTGTGTTGTTAATGTGTTTACCTCTCCCTTTTGGAAATAGCAGGTTCCCTGGGGTTGGTCATGATCAGGTAAGAGAGATGTTCTTCAAAAGATTACATTGTTTAAGTAGGCTTGTGTCTTCTAAAATTTCAGACCAAAGGCCACAGAAAAATAATATTTGTATGAATCATTTATGAATCATTTGAGATAAGGACACTGCAGAGATACAAAATGCATATAGATAAATAGTAATGAGGAACTATGTAACTGTGTCATTGACATTTCCTTTCATTAATTTTGTCCTTGAGCTTCTGAGGTCACCTTATTTAATGTGTGCAACACATTTGTATAAAGCGAGGGTGAAAATATGACTTCAATTACTATTTCTGAAGCTGTATTCATTTGTAAGGACTGTTCCATGATGTATGAGAATTTTTTACATAATTGAATGTGCTGCAGTGTAAATCAGTTCCTTCACACAGTGAAGTGCCATTCATACGCTTTTCTTAGGGTACAGAAGTCATAACCTTAGCATTTAATTACTGTTGCCAACTTGCCATCAGAGTGACAGGCTCTCAAAGGCTGAGTGGTTGATAGTGTCTAATGCTGTTCATCAGATACATGTCACATAGAGGTTTACACCCATTAAGGAAGCGATACAGATACATACACATACACATACACATTTAGGGTGATTTCAGGTTAATTGGGAGTTGGGACACTTTCTGCTATTGAGATGACAGGGTGAATTCAGGTAGTATGGGGACAATTTTTCCCAATTCATTTTTCATGTTCAGCATGTTAGAACATTGTTAGGCCTACTTACCTCGCATCAAATTCCAAACAAAACAGGAAAAACGAATATGCTGCTTTGGGTTCCACAAATATCAACACATCCAAGTTAATTTATATATCCATATCCATTTGCGTGAAGCGAACTACGCATGCAAAATATCGCCCTCTGCTGTTGAGTGAAGGCATACCTACCTACTGGCTTAGGTTATGAGAGTAGAGTATTCCTGCAATAACGGAGACTGCAGTTTCAGGACCGTTTTTTTTTTGTTTGTTTTTTTTTGTATGTTATGTCTGCATCAATTTCCTAGTATAACACTGATTATATCTAATTTATATCTACTTTCTTTCAGGAACAGACGCAACACCGAGAATCCGCTTAGTAAGGAACGCAGTTTCTGGGTCCAAGCCTCGACTCGTTTCACTTGAGAAAGGCATCTCCACGGCCGTTTATGAGCGCTATTTATTCATATTAAACATTTAACATTTTAAAGTCAAACATTTAAAATACTTACCGTCTACACAACAGTCTCCGTGCTCACAGCGTCACAGACATTAATATTTTACCGATTTAAAAGATCACTGTCTGGCCATCTGGGATTTTGGTATATGGAGATAAAGGTTATGATTATAATTTTTTTGGAAGTATTACACCACATCGTGTGTGTATATTAGCACCATTTGTTGTTTTCTTGTGGTATGAGATAGAGTGTTTTAATAGGGGAAACTGCGAAAATGCGAGTAAAACAACCGATAACACTAAAGGTTGGGCTCGAAAGTGTTCCTTGTGACATGTCAAAGAAACCTAATCCATGGATATTGACATGCAGCCAGGAATCCCCTGACAGCAACATAGTGTCGGGCCAGATCCGGCCCACATCTGGTCCGCGTGTAATCCACATGTACCAGATGTGGGCCGGATCTGGGCCACAATATTTTGCTGTCTGGGTCGTGTTTCCTGACATTAAATGTGCCTGATTTCAACGCCGGGGAAATACATAAAGCAAATCTGCCTGTGAATGCTTTATATAACTACAATACAATAGGTTTAAATCGGAGTGATCACTTATATCAATGTTATATATTTCGTCATATCGTCCAGCCCTGTTATAGTTTTTGTCAGTGTTTATTTAAAAACACCCAATTATGCAGAATATAAGATGGTAAATATTTAATTGATGAGTTGTCAACACAATATATAACAATACAATATATAGGCAGGGTATGATTTTACCCCAAAATCCAACATTTTGACAAAATGATAAATGCAAAACATGTTTCTTTGCCTGGAGTCCAGCTGTTTACATGTCAGTCAAACGTCCTCTTGGGCGGACCTTGGCCAATGAAAGCTGCGATAGAGTCCAGACCTTCTGCCATCGTTTTGAAGGTCTGGCTTTGCGAGACTGCTGAGTGCGAATTCCTCCTAGTAGCCCAGAGTGCAGCACAAACTCAGGATTTTATAAATGCAAGGGGCTGATTTTACATTTTAAAGCATGACCATTTTTTTTTGTTTATTTTTTTTAAACGAGATTGCATTCCTTGGCACAAAGTGCAAATAAAATGTTTAATGGCAAACTCATGTTTCCTTGTTTACCTGTTAATAAAATATGTGGGCTTATATATTGATTCTGTTGGCCTGTTATAGTTTTTAAAGGTTCCTATTTTATATTAGGCCTAAATAAGTGTCAGGTGGTTAACATACGACTATCTACAACTATCAAGTAGGCCTATTAAAAATCCAATTATTTATTTATCCTCCCCCGCATTGTGTGTGCATGTTATAATTTGCGTATAGGCTACTGGATAAAAATAGTTTCAAATATTAACACTCTCTGTAGCCATATAGCTGCAAAACTCTGCTGTAAATCTGTGCAATATAACATGAGGACTTTAAAAATACTCATTCATTACTTCAATAAGCTTAGTGTTTCTGTCTTAAATTAATACATTGTTTTAATTAATAGCCTACATTGTTAGCTAGCTGCGTGATTTGTATATGTACATTTCTGAAATACATAACTTGGACAGTCACCTTTGATAACAGATCACTCTAAATTGTAATACACACTTGAGCACATAAATAATATTTGCTATAGATTGACATAACATCTGTTTAAGTAAAAAAAATCAAAATACATCTTTGCAGACACAATAAATTGCAAGGTTGCAAGCTGCGGAACAACTGAGACGAAATGCGGTAAATGCAGAAGTGATTGTGCAAAGAGTCCATTTTACACCTCACGAGGAACAGTACATTTTATTATGGTTACTTTTCTTAAATAAGACACCCTTGATGATGTATACACCCTTCGGAATGAGACGCAGCTATAGACATTGATCAGCGAACATAAACAGAAGGTCAACCGAACCTGCTTGACGCACGAGAACAAACCTCTTGCAGAAGCTTAAACATGCTGCGTAACACACGAGAATGAACCTCATTGGTTCTTGCATGTCAAGCAAACATGCTTGAGCTTATGTATACCGCTGATATGTGCGTTAATGAATGTTTAAATGTGAACAAAAGCCTAAATTAAATCTGTGCAGCGTATAAAGCGATCTTGTCTCTTCAGAAAATTTGGACTAAACCACTCAAGTCATATGTATTAATTTTACAATCTTTTAAATTAACTTTTTGTAGTGTCAAAGTGGTAGTTACGTAGCTGTCAGTGAAGGAAGAGAAATTGCTCAGATTTCATTAAAAATATCTTCATCTGTGTTCCGAAGATGAACGAAAGTCTTACGGGTTTGGAACGACATGAGGGTGAGTAAATGGCAGAATTTTCATTTTTTGGTTGAACTGACTTGAACATTTTTAACAGTACTATGCTGCATTTTTGCAACATAAAATAATGTACTTGGTTATAGATTAGATTGTAGATATAGATTGTTTTAAATAATAGCCTAGGCATTATACACTGCCCGGCCATAAAAAAAGTTGCGGTTTGGATTTTGATAGGCAAATACTTAAGAATCTATGAATGGATCATTATTACAGTGATTATTATGTTTCTAGCATGTTTTATGTTTGGCAACAATTCTTTTAACCCTTAAAGATGGAGTGTGTAGCTTTTCATTTCTTAAACAACCATGTAGGAAGACACATCATGGCCATATTCCAGGATGACAATGTCAAGATTCACCAGGGTTAACATTGTGAAAGAATGGTTCAGAGAGCATGAAGAATCATTTTCACACATGAATTGGCACCTCTGAGTCCAGACCTTAAATTCATTGAAAGTCTTTGGAAAGACTTTTCTCGATGGAAAAAATGTTGTGATGATATTTCAATCAAGAGGTGCATCAATTTTTGGTCAAGATCTTGTATTGACAATGCAAGAGGTGAGCGCTCTGTGAAGTCTCCTCCTTGACAATGTCATCCTGGAATATGGCCATGATGAAATGAAAAGCTACACACTCCATCTTTAAGGGTTAAAAGAACCATTGCCAAATATATAGCATGCTAGAAACATAATAATCACTGTAATAATGATCCATTTTTTGGCCAGGCAGTGTATATTAGCAGATATTCAGAAAGTAGTAGCACAGTGATCTGCTCTAAACAACCTGTTTCAGTCACTGTGAGCAAGGACATGCTGGTTTGGCGATTAAGCTCACATGGAGCCCAGATGTACTTTCTGAATATATTATCACCGTTTTATTATTCCTCTCTGTCTATAATAACGTGCGCAGGCCATCACAAAACAGGTATATCAAAGGAATGATGCAGAGGAATGCTGCAAGAACACCACTAGCCAATGCATTAGTGAAGTTTTTAATATTTTATTGACAGTTGCAATGGAAACATTTTAAGCAGCAATCTTTTCTGTGATTGGTTGACAAAAAAAAAAACCTGTATCCTAAGGGCGGCGAGAAATCACCGAGGTTACAAGAGCATTGTATATGAAAAAAACCAACTTCATATTTATCAGTCGACCTGTGTTCTTGTATATCAAAACAATTTAGATTATCTAAGAATAAGATCAGAATGAAGAATTCTTCTAAAGCAGCTGGGGACATGTCATATTGCTTCAGTGCAGCATATTGCCACATGAATAAAAATAAAATGAATACAGACTACAACAACTAAGGCACCACCTACAAGTGCAGGGCTATTTTAAACTGTGTACACTCTGGGTAAATACTGTTCGGAAATAAAGGGAAAAAGATTAATCCCAGAAGATGCTTTTTAAGTGTCATTCTATTAAAGGATTCTTTAAAATAATACTGCGAAAAAATTTGAATGCCTCAAAAACAACAAAAGTCTCTTTTATTTAAAAAAACAACAACAAAAAAAAGCTTAAAATAAGAATAGGATTAAAACCTAAACTAGAAATACAGTTTGATATTTTAACTTTCTTTTCTCTTTAGGAAAAAGGCACAAACAGGGAGCAGCCACAAACCTGCAGCAGTGAGAAACTATAACTAAAGGAATTATCAACAGGGATCTCACTCTCTCACACACACACACACACACTCTCACACACACACACACACACACACACACACACACACACGCGCACACTTTTTTTGCTCTTGTGGGCTGCCGATATTGGCAGAGTGGTTGATGGGGAGCATGTAGCCATGATCTTAGGCATGTGTTTTAATCTATACTGTAGTCGTTTTATTAGAAAGGCACATAGATACAATTTTATAGCAATAGCTAGGCTATTGCACCATCACAATGGCACTGTGCAGTTTGATATATCAACCATACTGATTTGAATTACAGTCTTGGCACGCTGGCATGTCTCTCTGGAGTGCTTTTGGAGTCTATCCTAACAATGGAATTCAATTCTTATTGAAATCCCAGTTTTACTGAAATGAAAACCCTTTAGTTCGGTTAATCAGCAAACTGTTAATGTTTTCCGATATAAAAAGCTACATCTAGGTCAAAACACAAAGCAAAAAAAATAAATCTCCCTTATCATAATGCAGTAACCCAAACAACACTCCTGAATTAAAGGGATTTTTGAATTGTGCAGCATTATTCTATATTTGGCTTTATTTTCTGTTGGAGTGGTGAACTGTTGGTACTGTAGTTCCTCTGCAGGCATGATGCAAAAGGCAGGCTGTAGCTCCCCCTGTTGGCTGACTGTGGTACATTTACATGCACTCGAATTCGTCAATTCGCTGTTTGGTGTTTCCAGAGCGGATCTGACGAAGCGTCTTGTATTTGTCGCGTCCTGCTCGTACATTCTCTGCGTGGATGATGTCGTTCTGGGTCTTCTTGGTGTCATCCCGAGCATTAGCAAGCTCAGAAGTAAGAGCCTGTGGAAAAAAAGGAGACTTTTCAATTTTTTTATTTTTTGTTTGAAAGTAAATTTACTCTGGTAAAGCATTCATTGTATGCCGTCCAATTTTTAATGTATTGAAAAAGGGCAGCGTAGACATTCTGCAGGATAACTCCTTTTGTGTTCCATGCAAACACAAATGTCAATCCAGTTTGGAATGACATGAGGATAAGTAAGTGATAAAAGTGTTATTCTTGTGTGAACTATCCCTTTAAATAGTGTGTTTGTGAAGTAGTTCTCTCACCTGCAGGTGTTTCTGCACCCGTTCGTTCTTCTCAGCCTCCGTCATGCGCTCCTCCTCACTCCTGTCTTTATAAGCTGCTTCGGAGGTGAGTTCGGCGGAGGCCTCTGCACTGCTCTCATCACCTTCATCGTTGTCATTTTCGCCGTGCACTGGCTCTTGGACATGGGATGACACGACTTTGTTCTTTAGCTCCTCTTTAGTCTTCTCTAGGTCCTCCTGCACCTGAGTGGCCTGGAAAAGACACAGCACTACATTAACTCACAAAATTCACACAATAATGTTATTTTGGAAATTAACCAGTATTGTGATAATATTTGTGCTTTTTGGCCATTAAAGAATGTTCTTTTATCACAAGAACGTGTGCAACAAAAGCAGCCCAATGGCCAGTCAAAAGTAGACCAATGTTATTTTCTCCGTTGGGCGGCCGAATTCTCCACTGAATTTGTACATCTGGGGGGTGTTTTGGGGGTGTTGGAGCACCAAAATCATCATTTTTTTACCCCCCGCAACAACTTAAAAGTAGCCCAATTCCACAGGAAAACCGCAGACATGGCACCAATGATTAAGACTAGGGGTACCACCCAAGGTTCGGCACACACTTCCACCGCGGTTCAATTTAAATCTGACTACACATCTATAATATGGTTTGTTAAAAATAACAAGTGTACTAGATCCGTGCATTGTCTTAAAGTGACAGCAGCCTAATGTTCCTGCTGTCTGTGTTTTTAGTGTTAATGTATGGAGCCCCACACATGACATGCAAGGAAAAAAAGTAAATCTTGCGCACAATTTACTATTTCGTTCCCTCGATTTATTAATCGTGCGCACGATTTAGCCTACTATTTTTTTCCTGCGTGTCATGTGCGGGGCTCCGTATTGATTAAACAACAAAAGACAAGAAAATCACTCACTGCTTTTGATTGAATAGCTTCTGTAACTTTAATAAGGATGAATCTTTAATCTATACAGTCAAATATGCAATGTTATTTTAAAGATTACTTTAATTTCTGCACCTGAAAACTACTGTTAGATACCTTAAAGGATTAGTTCACTTCAGAATTTAAAGTGAAGTGAACTAACATTAACGAAGATTATTAAATACAGTAACAAATGTATTGCTCATAGTTAGTTCATGTTAGTTAATACATTAACTAATATTTAATTAATGAACCTTATTGTAAAGTGTTACCGAATATTGTCAAGGCTGCAAAATATTCTTAGTTACATTCGTACTCAAAAGTTTACATACCCCTTCCAGAATCTGCAAAATGTTCATTATTTTAACAAAATAAGAGGGATCGTACAAAATGCATGGTTTTTTTGTTTGTTTTTTACTGTCCTGAATAAGGTATTTTACATAAAAGATGTTTAAATATAGTCCACAAGACAAAAAAATATATAAAAAAAATAGCTTAATTTATAAAAATGACCCTGTTCAAAAGTTCACACACCCTTGGTTCTTAATACTGTTTGTCGTTACCTGGATGATCCATGACTGTTTGTTTGTTTTGTGATGGTTGCTTATGATACAATTCAATTCAATTCCATTCCAATTCAAAAATACATATCGTTTCAAAGCTGCTTTACAGAAAATGCATGAGTCTATGAATCCCTTGTTTGTCCTGAGCAGTTAAACTGCCCAACGTTCTTCAGAAAAATCCCTTGTTTTGTTAAAATAACTAACATTTTGCAGATTCTCCAAGGGGTATGTAAACTTTTGAGCACAACAGTATATATCCAGCTTAATATCCTGAATGTGGTAATAAAAGTCTTAAATAATAAATCACATCCCGTCGTCTACATACATTTTTGTCCTAACATCAATGTCAATTTTTCCAGTTTTGTGGTTTCTTTTTTTGCACATCACACTTGTGAGTTCCATCCATAATGGTATAGATGGCTGGATCTATCATTAGCCAGCTTGTTCTACAGTAAGCTTCTGTAAGGCACCTGCTGACAATTAACCATGTTTACCTTTATTTGCCACTCTGATGCTTCCTCCTCTTTCTTCTTTTTGGCATCTTCCAGCAGGGAGATCTTGGAGGTCAACTCTGCCAGTTCAGTGGCCTGTATACACACACACACACACACACATTCTCAGAGTTGCATGGAAACAGATTTAATTGTGGGTGTCCTGCTCTTTGTGGTTGGATGATGTTTGGTTCTCATGGAAACTTCAGAATTGTAGTTTGGTTACCATGGTTACAACTGTAACCTACTGCAAGGGTTGTATAGGTGTTGTTGTAAGGCTGTCATGGTGACTAAAATTGTGCTGCCATGGTGGCTGGCAATGTGTAGCTTGGTTGACATGGTAACTGACCAGATGCTCCTGGTTCTTCATCTGACTCTCAGATTGCTGTAGCAGAGCTGATTTGGCCTCCTCTGCCAGACGGCGCTCTCGTTCCAGGCGCTCTGCGTCCTCCTGAGCGCATTTACGCTCCTGATCCAACTCCAGCGCCCTGCGGGTCTGCTCCTCCAGCTCTGCAAACACAAAATAAGGAGTGATTATTGATCATTCATGAACAAATTAAAGATTAGAAACAGCTCATTTCACTCCATCTCACCTTGCTGAGCTTTTCTCGTCTGTTCCTCTATCACTTTGAGTCTCTCCATCAGCTCTTCTTTTTCTTTTTCAATCTTCTCTTTCTCTTTTTCAGCCTGCTCTCTTTTCTTACGTTCATCTTCCAACAGGGCCCTGCAACATTAGTGTGTGTGTGAGGGTGAAAGACAGACAGACAGATGTATTAGAAGAGGAATGTGTCCTTCCTGTCATTGTGAAGGGTCCAGCGCTGAACAATGAACTAATCTAAACATAAAACCATCAATTTATCAACTTAACACACATAAATATAAACACTTTAAATGATCTCAAGGTGTAGGCTAGCTCCTTGTGTGCCTGATAAATATTTCACACATAATTTGTGGTGTTTCGATTGTGGAAAAAAACAAACTGAACGTTCATGAATGTTCATAAACACAATAAATAAGTTTGTGAATGTGTGTTCATTTAGTCAATCAAGTCAGTATTGTTCAACAAGAAAATAAATGGGTGGAATGATCCCAATTCAAAAAATGTGTAAACATTTTAATAAAAGACAACAAGACTTCATTCGGTCTAGAATGACAAAAAGAGTTTGTGAATGAATCTGTTTAAATCAATGATCCAGTTACTTACAATAGACAAAAAACATTAACTGATGTAATGATGTAACATACAGAAAGAGTCACTGAATGAATCAGTGGACACATCTGAAATTCTTTTGGTGAGCAGAATCAAAATATTTGAGTCACTGGAAAGAATTCAAATCACCGCTGAAATAATCACAATTTTGATCAAAATCAGATGTAACTCTGTCCAGGGCTCCAGACTAACATTTGAGAGCAGTGGCGCTGGTGTCACCAAGTTCTACAGAAGGTGCTGGCGCGCACCTGATTTGGTGGAGCCGTTTTTGGTTTTTTAAATCATAAAAAGGTAATTTAATCATATTGCCATTATTTTGCATTAATAAGTGCAGTTACTAATAATATTACATGTTTATTCATTGGAAATTTGACAGTAAAGCACTGAGCTTGAATTGAGATGCAGATAAAATTAACGTGCAGAAACATTTTATAGGGAAAAATGTAAATATTCTACTCTTATTAAATGTACCATACTGAACTGACCAACAGCTTCAGTGATTATTAAAGGAGCACTCTTTACTTGCTTTCTGTGTAATTAAGTCACAATTTTGAAGTAGTTTTTTTCCCCTACTTTTCCATATATTAGGGAGTCAATAACTGCTTCTCTGCCGCCATCTAGTGGTAATTTCATTTCTTTCTTTTTTTAAAGGTTTTGTTTGCCTGTGTTAGTTTTCCTTCATCTTTAAACTTTTAGTTTTACAAATCATCAAATTAAAAATAACATTAAAATTGGGTAATATTTAGAGCTTTTGGTTTATAGCAGAATTCTGCGCTGAATTTGAATGCTTCTCACTAGATCTTGCAGCAATGTTATGCATTTTGCGGTGAATTCAATCGCTTTCTCACTGGATCTCCCAGCGGTGTGTACTGTGTAGAAAGCAGTGTCACATGATCGAGATTGGCGCACACTGAGCTTGCGCTGCGCTGTCTATTATTGCTCAGTGATGATAAACGGTCCGCCCTGCACAGCTCAAACTAATAGCGCTGTTTCGTTTCGTTTGCCGTTTGATGTTTCTCATGTGAAACAGAAATGACAGCTCTTATCAGTTGTGCAATGTGGTGGTCACACCAGTGCGACCTCTAACAAAATTTAGTTGCACTGGCAGGAAAAAATGCAAAATGCAACCATTTAGTCACAGTCTGGAGCCCTGCTGTCTCTCTTTTTTCCTCTCACCTTTCCATCTTCTTGTGGTTTTTCTCCTCCTTGGCCTGTGCCTTCATCTGCTGGACCTCAATGGTGTCAGGTTTACGGCGTCTCATATAAAGCTCATGGTTCCCCATGCACAGGGCCAGAATCCTCTTATTAATGCGTAAACGCTGGGCATAGAACACAAAGTCCTGAGGGGAAGAGAGAAAATATTATACTTCCTATGATGCCATAAAATGCTGAGTACATAAACAGCTCCCTAAGTTTAGGAACAGAGTCAAAGAAAGCCAGGGGAGGGAGTGAGGGATCAGGAGCTACAGTAAATACCAAAGAATGAAATAAAAAGGAGACATGTCCACATTCAAACTCTTATTTGTGTTCATGATAGCGTAACAAAGAAAAAACGTGCAGCTTCAATGGAAAGTCTTTGGTGTACACTGTGATTTCACCATCCTCATATCTCAAATCATGTCATGAAACATTACAACACTTCACTGCTTTGCAATAACAGCGTTCCACTTGTCTACACCCTGTTTGCAGAGAAATTGGACAGAAACTGTGATAAGTCAGACAGCAGGAAAGTCATGTTTGACATACCGGGGCTTTTTTATCAATGGGTTTGATGACAAATTTCTTATCGTTGAAAGAAATGTTCCTGATCTCACTCCAGGGGAAGCCAATTTTAGGTGTCATCCTGAAAAGAGAGGAGAAGAGGGGAGTCAGTTTTTGTTACTATTTAAATGTCACTTTCCATAATTACAGTACAGGATGCCAGGAC
>RJVU01073043.1:2483717-2499068 GCA_003731715.1 Anabarilius grahami | reverse complement strand
TGGATTAACTTCAGAGACCTCCAACCCCCTTCTGACTTCATGATTTGGTCATTTAGAACAAAGTCAAGAATAAGATTTAAGCAGTATATTTAGGAAAATAAAGTCTTCAGGTTACATTGTAGAAATTATTACGTGTAATTTCAAAAGGTTCTGGATCATTTCTATGGTTCTAAATCAGATAGAGGTCTTATGGTCTGGACATTAGACAGTTTGTGTACTTTTGTCAACAAAATTAATTAAACCTAAACTTCAAATATAGGATGGCAAAGCGGATATGACCAAGTACAGTCCAGAAAATGTAGCTATGCCATCACAGAAATAAAATTACATTTTTAAATATATTACAATAGAAAACAGTTATTTTAAATGTAATAACATTTCACAGTATTACTGATTTTACTGTAATTTTGATCAAATAAATGCATCCTTGATGAACATGAGACTTTTTTCCAAAAACATTACCACCTCCAACTTTTTAATGGATATGTATCCAAACTTCTGATTCAAAAAGCAGAGCAGGCTATAAATTTACACAACTGTTTAAAAAAAGTTTGCAAATGGATTATAGTGTTAAGTTGAACTTTATAAGTCCCTCACTTCTCGCCTGCACACTCCTTCTGACCTGAACGTACAGGGGTCACAAAATTCCCACTCGTTACGCTGAGAGGAACTGATGACTGGAGATAAATGCATATATGTGAATACATATGAGTGAAGGGAAGGAGAGAGAGGAGTGTGCTGATCCTAAAAGAGGCCATTTTAGTACATTAGCTGTGATACACAGCTGCATTCTGGGCAACAGAAATCTTCAGCGGAAAAGGGGCCCATGCTCACTACACAAAGCTGTGTGTGTGAGGGTGTATGTGTGTGCACGCTGTAGTTCTGTGAAACTCCAAATAAGGTACTGAGCGGCGGCGTCAAGCCTAGCCCGAACAGGAAACGTTCAACAGGAAGTGATGTAAGCACAGTGTAAGCACAGAAACCTTGAGTCATTATCGGAAAGAGACACTTGGACTTGCAGGAGTCTACAATAACGACCAAAAAAAATTGCAGTCCAATACGATTCCATACGCAGATCCAAACCTCTAAAAATGAATCTGATGTCCCCAATGACAAGCGAAACACATTTACTTATACTAGACTGATTTCAGTTATCTTAAAAATCAATCTATTCCAGAAAATCTAGTGTGCAGAAAACAGTATCTAGTGTGCAGCAGTCTGCCACACAACCACACCGACACTCTTCATTATAGTGTCATGTACCTGCTCTGTTCTTTCAGCCTAACAGCTCTGATATTACATCCGGCTAACAACTATATTCACACTCAGTGGAGTTCCCCTTCACTCCGAACACGACAGATAAAAAGGAAACTAACTATAAGCTACATGTAAGCTATAAGGGTGTGATTGAGCTATTTTGAGAAAAGAATCTTTCAATTAAATTGAGCTTAAGCACAATATCAGCACTCAAATGTCTAATGCCATGCTAATAAATTGACAAACATTATTTCTCAAATTCTTACAGTATATAATGTATACAAAGCTTCAGAGGCATTAAAGTCTCATGAATCTTTAATTCATACATTCTCATGCACATCAACTACTGATCTGTTGAACAATATATAATGTTTCTTAACACTTTATAATAACCTTCATCAAGAAGTCACTATCTAATGTTTTAATGATTAAAACACTCAGATTTCTGTGTGGATGCACAAAAAGGCCCAAGAATCTAATTCTGATTCAGTTCATTAGCCTATTTAAAAAGATTATTGTTGCCATTTGGGTATTTACATGGTACTTTTCATAGTATGGTAAAAGCCCGAGACCATAGCACATGACCGTGGTGCTTTTTTGTCAGGGGTTATTTTGAATATTTGTAATTTTATGAATCATGCAGTACTAGTGTATAACTACTGACACTAAAAACACTGAACTGTATTTCACCGAGGAAAAAAAAATTTGCTTACGCTAAAAACTTAAGCTACATAAAGATGAGTGCCTCTATCCTACTGTTGATCTGTAGTCTTAAATAAAATCTTTACCTAAACAATGATTCATTAATTGTGAGGTGTAACCAAAAAAAAAACAAAAAAAAAAACAGCGACTCTAGCCAAAAAAAATACAGTTTTTCTTCTCTATTTGAGTGAGCACCACGCCTTGGCATGGAAAATTGTCTAAGATTGCGCCATGAGGTCGTCTGGTCCTCCCTAGAGACAGACGAGCTCCAAAAATGCGGGACCAGTCACTTCTGACAGGCCTCATGTTTTTAGTCCCAAATCACTTATCAAGCAGATCAAAAACGTGCCATTACATGGCAGGACAGAGGCTTTAATGTCACCATGAAATCAATATTGACAATTCAATTTTTTTTTTTTTTTTTTTTAATGGAACATTGCAGTATTTATTAGAAATGATTTATCTGTGCACATAATTTTCTCTCAATTCATGTGCCCTCACATTATTTAATCAAAATAATTCCCTCTTGCAACAACATCTCTTCTCTTTGATGACCTGTTTATCCGCCCTTGGTGCAAGGGTGGACAACCCTTGTCACTCACATGAAGATCACAGCAATAGCAAAAAACTACTATCCAATGATCCAATCATCAATCATTTTAAAGTCGACCATTTTGGCTGTCCTACTCTTGTACCAGTAAATGAGTTATGAGAAGAGAAGAGAAGAGAAGAGAAGAGAAGAGAAGAGAAGAGAAGAGAAGAGAAGAGAAGAGAAGAGGAAATTAATCCAATTAAATATTACAAGGCCACATGAATTTAAAAAAATAAAAATAAAGATGTGCACGGATAAATCATTTAGTTATAATAAATACTGCAAAAATTGTCAATTTTGTTTTCATGATGACTTTACAATGAAGTGAACACGTGAATCGGTTTAAATGAATCTTTTCACTGTTCTCATTCACTTCGGTTCATTCAGTTCGGTTTTCTTTCATGGTTCTAGAAAACAGAATCACAAATGACCACAGACATTAATTTAAATGTTTTCTTGATCATTTAAGCATGTCCCTTATGAAATATTCGTTGGACTGAACCTTCACTATACCTTGTTTATTGGGAAAAAAATGGAGAGGACAAAAATAACAGGTCTGTTTTGTAATAATCTGTAAAGGAAACACTTAATGAAGCTTGAATCTCTTAGTAAATGTGCAGACACTGAAACGTTAATAAAAGATGTTACGACTTTAAGGAATCGGTTGAATTTTGATTCAAAGACTCACTCGTAACACAAAAGACGTTCTTGTTGCCACCTACTGGCCTAATGAAGCATCTTAAATAGCCAGTGAACGAATCTGAAAAGTCTTTGTGAAAGCCTTCAAAAAATTCGAATGACTGGGATGAATCAAAATCCTCATCACCGCTGGACACGGTCTATTCAAGGCAACTTTGATGGAAAGCCAATCGGATTTGGGAAGGGAGGGGGTTGTCAGGTTGTCACCGAGTAACGGTTCAGCCCCTATACAACACAAAACGCCACTGCCAGAGATAAGTCTGTTAGTATAAAATGGTTTAGGAAACACATAGCTAACTTTACAGGTCTAGACAATTCCTCATAAAATGCAACGTACAGATAAAGTATTAGAGAAACCGTCATTTTAATTAGCGACGCAACAAGTTATTCTTCGGTGCGATCGGATCGGATGAACGACCGTCATTGTCCAAAGAATTAATTCTTGCCATAAATAGTGCCTTGCGCATGGCCTACTGTTTATCCGCGGGAACTAACGTTAGCAACTGGCAAAAATGCTAGCAAGAGAAAGATCATCCTCGCCCCTTTCGAGCGCCTACGCGTCGCTACTGTCTCCTGTTTCACCAAAAATGCGCAGCTTTTTTTTAAAAACACTGTGAAATCTCTGCCCAGTTTTGTTCGCTACCGTGCGAACTCAAAACAATGGCTTCCATTTCTCATGAGTACTCACCGTTTTCGGCATTTTGTCTGTTTTTGTCTCTTCTCTCACGGATGTGTCACAAACTGAACTAATAAAATGAAGTCAGCAAAAAGCCAAACTTTTTCCCATCGGCTGATGTCCACGCGCAAGAGCGAACAACCGTCACCGCCCGTGTGGAAAAGCTTCTCCTCAGATTTCTTCCAGATCCCGAAGACAAAGTTTCACTTTTCACTGCGTCTTTGTCGCTCAAAGAAGTACTGGTGGTGGTCCTAGTGTCGATTTCCTGCTAACGGAACTGAGTTTTGAAAACCACACCCAGCCCAGCCGATGAAGGCACACCAAAGCGCGTTTGACTAAACTCCGCCCGGATTCGCTCAGGCCCCGTTATTCGCTGCTGCTGCTGCTTTGTGTGCCACAGACGCGCGCGCTCTGGGAATGCGAGGTGGGGGTATCCCACACAATTCCAACAGTGACGTAATTTTCCCCAGAAATTCCAAGCCCGTCTTGGCTTCCTCTGTTAAGTGGCAGAGTTTGGTACGGGAAATGCGTTTCATTTGAGGAACAGCGAGACTTTATATGGAGAAAGGACATTATCGTGCTATGTAATTTGTCTCGATGTTGAAAAAAAAAACTAGATTTTAGAGATTTTTTTCTCTCTGTAAAGAAGTGAGACTCTTCATGAACAACAAACACTTTCTTACAGGCCTATAAAACTTGTACTGAAAAAGGTTGAGCATTTTTCTGGAACATATAATTAGACGTGAACTTTAGAATTAGACTATCCTTTCTTTATTATGACTATTGATTATTTTTTTAAAATCTTTATTTGATTTTTAGAGTGAGCCTCATGGTTTAGACCATTCTGTAATGTAATCTTATTAAATTAAACGGATCCTCTTCACACAAATGCACACCAATTTTATTTGGATGTTGTTATATTCTGTGTCATGTAACCTAATTTCCATAAGATAATATTTAAATGTCTAAATAAATGATTTTTTTTTTTTTAAATCCCTAAACAAATTGTAAATATCTCCTATAGATACTCATCGGAGGATCATACAACCTACTGTATTGTGGTGGTAAAGTAAAGGTGGCATATGATATGTAATACTGCGTTATTTTGATATACACAATGATAATAAATGTTTACCATACTCATGTACCATGGTAGCAGGTCCAAAAACAGTAGCAGCATGTTACATTTTGTTCGTGCTAAATGTTGATGAGATGTTTTACGAAGAGTTGAACTAATCTCTCCGTTTCAATGTGTGATTATCAAACTAGGACTGGGTTTTTATCAGAAGAGCTGGAGGTTTACTGTGGCTGCTTTGATTGAAAATGGCTGATCGTGTTCATCAGCATAACTGAATAACTTTGACCTACCAAGAGTCTGAGTAAACTGTTCTTTATTGCATTAGGCTACACCTATAGCAATCATTTCTAATGCAAGAATTATAATTCCCAGCTCCCTGTTTTTGTAGAAAGAGTACTGGTTGGTACGTACGGAACCATTGTTCATCACTTGTTCAAGGGGAATGTTTAACCTGCCGCACCGCTGGCGGGGCTTAGCACCACAGTGATGTGTTCGGGTAACATTAGATTTACATGAATCGTATATTTTATATTTTACGACTCTAGCTTTACAGTCTTATTTACCCTCTTCGGGTCCTAATACTATAGCAATTGGAAGCATACAATCAACGATCTGACGATGAAGAAAAAAACCACGGGGAAGACGCGTCACGTCATGGCCTGGATGAACAAAGCAGAGTACGAGCATGTGATGGAGTATTTGTACTCCAAAGAGCCCGCGCTGCAGAAACACGCGCTGCATAGGATCTCTGCGTGGAAGGGCAGGTACGGTGGTCAGGGATGGGTTTTGTTGTGAGAGTGATACAGTTTTAGAGATTGACGTGGGTCACGTGACATCTGATGTTTCTTCTCTTGTATTACGATTTTCCTGTTCTGCAAATGTGCTAAAATTCTCCTTAAAATAGTGTAAAACTACAACAAATTCTGAGGTTCCTAAAATAGATTGCATTGGCTTTATTCAAAATCTGATATATAACTGTAATATTTGGGTTTTTGGATGACATGTGTCCTGTGGCCCGTTGCATAAACTGCTTAGACTAGTCTTACAAGTTAGAAATCTATTTTGTTTCTTCAAGACTGGTCATTACTTTTAAAAATGTAGATTGGTCTAATATGAATTCAAAAAGTATGACTGATTACTCCTTACTAACTGCAAGTTGATCATACAAATTCTTCAGTTTTAATTCATCTGGGCATTATTTTCACAGGTTTCGTAAGATTATTAAATTAAAATTTAAGCTGCGCTTACATGTTAAACTCTTTTAGATTCCAGCCCCCCCAAATATGATCAATGTGTTAATTATTTTAATATTGTTTTATCAGTTGTTTTATTTTATTCAAATTACTTATGTAAATAGTTTAATCAAATTTTTTATTGTTTACTTATGTTTTCTCAAACTGTTTTTCAAGCTTTCAATTTAAACTAGAGGATTCGGACCGGGTGGAGTGTTGTCTCTGACTTGCTCTCTGTTACCACAGGTTCGGGCAAAGCACTCCGGTGGCGGTGGACAGCACCGCAGACCTGGTCCGATGTCAGGTGCTGGACAGCATGGGTCAGCTGGAGGCCAGTGATCTTGTGCTGCTCTATGGCATGGCGCTGGTTCGGTATGTTTATCATCCAAGTGCATTTGAAGCATACAAACCAGTGCATTTGACTTTCCTGCAGTTAACATGACTGAACGAGTATGATGTGTTTCAGGTTTGTTAATCTCATCACAGAACGGCAGCAGAAAAAAGTCGCCAGACCCTTGCGAAGGTTAGCCAGAAATGTAAGTCACACATCAACTTGGATGAACATTTTTCATAATCTGCATCAACTGCTTTTTGCTGACTTGTTTGTCTCTCTGACAGATAAATATACCAGAGTGGGTGGTAAACCTCAGACATGATCTGACACACCGCAGACTTCCATCACTAAAGTGGTGCCGAAAAGGTGAGAGATGCTTTTTCCCTTACACCCATGCAAACACTTTAAAAGTTAGATTAGCTCATGCTTTCACTTCTCTATTTGCTGTGTATGTTATTGTAGTGTTTATGTTTGTTTGTGTTCTTCAGGTTGTAAATTTGTGCTGGACTGGTTGCGTCAAGAGTACTGGTCTCGCCAGATGGGTAGTCAGCCGACAGAGAACTGGAACTCTTTATCAGAAGATGAGGACGAAGAGGAGATTGTTAAAAGACATGAGAGAGATCTACTCATCAGACAGACAGAGATTGAGGCACACAGTGAGTATCCTTTTACACACAAAAATCCCTTGGTTTTGTCAGGAAAGGAGAGAGATGTGGAACTACAGGGAGGGAAAATGACAGACTGATTAGACTTTTTCATGCTATACTTACAGCTCAGTAACTGGAACATGGCTGGAACATACCTTTGTTCTGTATAAAGGGATTTTCTACTCACTTAAAATGCAAAGCATTATAGCGTTGTTCAGATTCAACAAAGTTGTAAAATACTTCTATTCAGCAAGGCCACATTAAATTGATCAAAAGTGACAGTAAAGACATTTATAATGTTATAAAAGAATTCTGTTTCAAATAAATACTTTTGAACGTGCTACTCATGCCTCACACTAAATGCTTCGCAGTTAAAAAAAAAATTATGAAGCAGCACCAAATCAGCATATTAGAATGATATCTGATGGATCATGAAGACTGGAGTAATAATTGTTGAAAATTCTATTTTTAATAGAATTTATTTTACATTGTAATAATTTTTCAAAATATTACTGTTTTACTGATGATATATTGTATATTTTATTCTAATCAACTGTAGCAGACAGTTAAATATTAGTTCCCTGCTTGTTCTTTAACTTTCAGAAAAAGTCAGAGAACTGCTCATCTCTTATGAACAGGAACAGTTTCAGGTAAGTCTGGGACAAATATAACATTGTGTATAATATCCCAACTTAAAACAGCAGAGGGCAGTATGAGCTTGTGTTTCTTGCACAGAGACTTGTCAAGTGTTGGAACGGCTCCGAATATGCCTACTTACTATTCTAAATAATATGCAAAAAGAATGTCAAATTAGTATAATGTATGAATACATTGAATTCTTAAACAGTAGGCGAAACCTAAATGTTTTTGGTATATGTATAACTACATTGTGGGTCTGTGGGATAGACATGAGCTATACTTTAATAATAAAACATTTAGTAGGTTATAATTAATGATGTTTGGTAGGATTGTTTCTTTTTCTAATGTAAATAGTTTCTAGTTTAGATGTTAATAATGTGTGCCCATTGTTTTGGTGTGTTTGGCAGACGTACGAAGAGCTGGCAAAGCAGGGAGGGCAGTATGGCGTGTGGCCGGATGCCAGTGCTGATCTCAGCTGGATCCTGACACAGATCAAACACTTTGCCACAGAGGCCAGGTGTGTGCATTTGTTCAAGTGAGCAAGTCTTTATTTCTGATATGTTAAAGAGTATGTGTCTCATTGCCATCTGTTCTGTCTGTTGCAGAGACATCTTTGCTGATGTTTTAATGCATGATGGATTCCTTATTCCCACTGCTGAACAACTGGAGTCTTTGGATATTGACCCCTCAGGTACAAATGCACAACATTTTGTTTATAAAGCAGTAATTTGCTGACACAAATTCAATTTGCCTCTCTCTATCTCTCTCTCTCTCTGTAGAAGACTCTGTCGACAACTTCGCCCCTTGTCTTCCTCGAGTGTTTTTTTACTTCTGGTTGCCGTGCTTGAAGGTCCTGAATTCATCCATCTTGATAAATCTGATCCTTGACAAACTATTCGCTGAGCTCTCTAATGAGCCGTCCAGTCACAGAACTAACTACATTGCCTCCTGGATCTCCAAAATTTTACTCTGCAACAGCAAAAGTATGAATCTGGGATGTCCTCTGGGTGCCTGTGATAGTATATACAGTTACTCTGAAAAAGTATTTGGACATTGAAGCCACACTAAAAGTGAATGCAGTGTTCATTTTAAAACTCTTTTGTCACGTCATATTCCCTAATTTTAGTCCGTTTTACTCTGAATAAAAGAGCATCTAATTTGTGTCAACAATAATAATTCAGATTTTTTTAAAAATAAGTATGCAAATTTTTATTTGATAAACTTCTCAAGCATTTTATATATTGATTTAAACATAACATAGTTTAACAAAAATGTTCCTTTTTTGTGAAAACCTGATCCCTTGAAATAATCAAATGCCAGAAAGTGTCCAAAAACCTTTTTTGTTCGTGAAAACATTTGTGTGCAGATTTGTGCATGCGCACCCTTAGTGGATGATATTGTTTTTCAAAAGTGTGTTTGAGAATGTATACTTATCTGTGTATGTCTGTGGCAGGTGAAATGAAGGCTCACAAGAAACTAAAAATATCAAAAGAAAGGATCTTTGTGTACAGATTGCAGTTTCCATGGCAGAATCTGATTTCTGCATGTGTGAACGCACCATGCCCAGCAACACCGTTCCTTCTGCGACAGTGAGTGTGTATTTTTGCACACATATTTACACAAACAGCGTGGGTGAAGGTAACTAATCTAATCTTACTTCTTGCCTTTTAAGGATTTTCAGTGACATGGATAATCCCCTCCCACAAGACGCTCAGCAGAACCTGCTTCAGCTCTGCAGCATTTACACACGGGGTTACCATAGAAACTCCTCCCCTGAACCCTCAGACCCTCCTCAGCCAGTGTACACCCTACAGAACCTCCAGGAGAGACTCAAGAGTAATGCCTCACAGAACAGAGACACGCACTCATCTAACCACACCCCCGGATCATTGCAGGCTCCGCCCACAGAAGAGCTCCAGGAAAAGCTAAGCGCAGAGGCTGTGCAAGAGAGAAACTCTGCATTACGAGGATCACCATGGAGCGTGTGCACAGGTAACGCTTAACAGCATTTTTGTAAAATATTTTATTTTTTATTAATGATAATATTTTTTTAATTGCAGTTTATTGTGAAGGTCAGTTGTTCGAGCCCTATTCAACCCACAAACTCGCAAGCAAGGTCAAATATCATAAATCTTGTTGACGGAGAAAGAACCAAAATTTAAAATAATCATTTATTCATGAAACTGACATATTGCGTTCATATACATTTTACCACCCATTGCCAATAGTGACGAGATTTTTAATTAAAGGTTTTTGTTTTTTTTTTCAGTCTGGAGCCCTGTCAAATACCCATTTCCTTCCATTGTACTTCAGTGTTAGCTAAAACTAAAACTATAAAAAAAAAAACTTTAATTTTAACTTCTTTAATTGAATTAAAACTGAAATATAATAAAATTTTATATAATTTTATATATTAAATATAAATATTAGATTTAAAAAACTTAAATGAAATTTACCNATTTACCTTAGTAACTAACTGATATATAAAAAAAATAAGTTAAAGTACTAAAACTACTAAAACCAAAACTGAAATAAAAATAAATATATGGCAGATAACAAAATGAAGAATCTTTAAACTATCTTTATGCTATGCTAGTACATAAGCTAGCTAGCTAGATAGACAGATACTTTATTAATCCTTCGCAGGAAATTGTTACAATAGCAGCAACAATTTTTTTGTGGGGCAGTCGTGTTTGTGGGGCAGTCGTGGCCTAATGGATAGAGAGTCGGACTTGTAACCCAAAGGTCATGGGTTCGAGTCTCAGGTCCGGCAGGGATTGTCGGTGAGGGGAGTGAATGTCCAGCGCTCTCCCCACCCTCAATACCACGACTGAGGTGAGACCCTTGAGCAAGGCACCGTACCCCCAACTGCTCCCCGGGCGCCGCAGCAATGGCTGCCCACTGCTCCTGGTGTGTGTGTGTGTTCACTGCTGTGTGTGTGCACTTGGATGGGTTAAATGCAGAGCACAAATTCCGAGTATGGGTCACCATACCTGGCCACGTCACTTCACTTTCACTTTCACTTTCAATCACATAATCCTTGCACACAGACAAATAAGAATAATTGGTGAGTAATCTAATTATACTGTTGAAGATGTAATTAGTAGCTAGTAATTAATATTTTTTTTAGAGTAACTTACCCAACACTGCTGATGACGCGTGATGTTTGCGCCAATGCAAATACATAGACGGACATTTTTTTTGCTTTTGAGAATCTGAGACTTCCACAGAAATGCCTGTGTACACACACATACATACATATATATATGTATATATATATATATATATATACACACACACACACATCATATATAGAAGAACTAGCACAAGTTATGTCAGTGGGTGTTCAATGTGAGAGACAACTCAAAACCACGCCCCTTCTAACATCTGGCTAATTACTGAGGACACCTTATTTTGCACCTTAAGTAGATGTAGTTTGTAAACTAGTTATAAATCCTGAGATGGTCTTGAATGATTTAGTTTGAGTTAAATCTGATGTTTCTGTGTCCAATCAGATAAAGTCCCTTGGAAACAGTACCCGCTAGGAAAGGTTCCAGGACAACCAGAAGACCCCTCCTATTTGATGGCGGAGTCTTATTCTACATTTACTGTGTTTGACCAGCAGGTGGAGCTAGATCAATTCCCTAAGCACCATTACAACAGGAGGTGAGGAGGTGTACTCAATGTGCAGACATAATAAATTGTTTAGGCTTAAATTAAACTACAACTAAAAGGTAGAATCTTTAACTAGGAGTTTGGAACATGTTGTGGCTGCATTTATTTGAAATAGAACCCTGTTATGACTATTATGTTGTAATATGATTTTCATAAAAGTGCATTTTTATCCAGTGTTCCCCTTCAGACCAGAGGTGCCAGTGGATCAGATGGGCTGCTTTGGACTCACAGTGATTTGAGCAATCTCAAAGCTGGACTCAAACTGTTCTAACACTCTGAATAGCCTGAAGATACTGAACCACCAACCCTGAAATATGAACCCTGTCATGTTAAAAACAAACACTTGAGTGCTAAGCTGGACTGAGGCTCTTCTAAACACACACACACATCCAGTCTTTCTACTTTTGTCTCTGACATGATGCTGTTGTGTACTGCACAATTGGAAACATGAAGCTGTTTTTGTTTTGTAATTCATGTTTGTCTTACTTGAATATCATTACAGTTACAGTACAGACTGCAGTTTAATCGGCTCGGCTCAGCTCTTGGCGTCTATTCATACCATCCAGAAGTGAAACTCCCATGAGCAATGTCTCACAAGGTTCTAATGAAGAAGTTGGTGCTGTTTGAGAAATGTTGTAAATTACATTATTTTTGAACACAAAGTTGCCAAATAAACTTCATTTTTTTTATTGTGTACTCATGTTACATCTGTTTTATTCTATTTCTCAAGATCCACTTACAATACTAGCCCAGGTTGCCTGCACTAAAATAGCTGTTGCTACCTAAACCTCCATGGTATTGGCTTCCGTTATGACTGACTACACATCCTAAAAATCAGCTTCTTTGCATAGACTTACATTTGCATAGACATACATTGTGACAATCTGTTCTGAAATGGAATTCTGAAGTAAACCAGTAGTAGTACAATTTGGTGGTCTTAACTCACATATTATTGTTGTAGTTACTTAGTTACAGCATATACAGTGGCCCCAAAATGTATTTGGACACTTGAGCCACTTAAAAATGCAGACTACTGTTCAAAAGTTTGGGATCATAACTTAAAAAAAAAAAAAATGAATACGTTTATTCAGCAAGGATGCATTAAATTGATCAAAAGTGACAGTAAAGAAAGTTTGTGGGCAGTTTCCACAATTTTATGCAGCACAACTGTTTTCAACATTGAAAATAATGTTTCTTGAGCACCAAATCAGCATATTAAAATGATTTCTAAAGGATCAAGTGACACTGAAGACTGAAGTAATGCTTTACCATCACAGGAATAAAATACATTTTAAAATGTATTAAAATACAAGTTATTTTATATTGTAATATTTCACAATACTACTTTTACTATTTTTTTTTATTAAAAGGCAGCCTTGATGAGCATAAGAGGCTTCTTTCAAAAACATGTACAAATCTTACTGATTTAAACTTTTGAACAGTTGATTGTATTTGCATTATATAAAATTTCAAAACAAGTGGCATTTATTTTAAAGATGATGTATACCAAGAACACATAAAAGAATCAATGTTGTTTGTTAGAGAATACAGACCAGGACACTTGTAAACTGAAAATAAAGACCGGGACACTTTCTGGTTTTCAAACTTTGTGGAACATGTTTATTGTCAATATAATGAACTAAACAGTGGTTATTTTGCTAGGACACCTGTGTGAACTTGAGAGGAACCGACTTCAGAAATCCATGAATGGTGACCATTAGACAAACTGATTAAAAAAGAAACTGAAAAGGTGGCTCAGAAAAGGCTTTTCTGAGGGAAAAAAAGCATAATTTGCTTGCCACTTGGTTTGATATTTTGTATTTAAAGCAATGAAAATCTAAATCTAGTGGTTTTTTTGGGTGGTTCTAACTCAGTAATAGTGTCTTACTCTGGTGTTTTGCAATATTACCATCTTTCTTTCTCAGTATTGCTTCATTCATTTACTATCTACAGTCAAACACACAACCAGTAGGAACACAGGCATGATAACAGTTAACCAAATAGAGTCTGGCTTTATTGAGAGGAACAAACACCTTTTGTCATTGAGACTTACATTTTGTTTGAGTCCACAGACCCAAAGCATTATAAAGTTTTTCACCCTATTTCACTTTCTTCTTTTTTTTCATTCTCTTTTTTGGTTCTTGTTTTGTCATATTGAAAACAAGTTTAAAAGCAACGTTTCATTCAGTAGAGAGTAAACATACTATTGTATGTCGTCATCATCACAGCACAAGACTCAAAAGTGTTAAGACCACTCGGTCAACCTGCAAAGGCGCAAAAAAAACCAACAATACAGAGGGGGGAAATGTTAAATAAACAGCAAAACTCGAATTTAAGAACACGTTTTCAAGATCATCCACACTACTTCACAAATTGACGCAATTTTTATAAGAGCAAACATCAAGGATAATGTCTTTCATAAAGGAGCAGAAATAATAATACATCTGTTAGTTCCTGAGAATCGATCTGTTGGTGAGTGTGTTTGTGTGAGCGAGTTACAGCTGGTGTATTCAATATTGAAAACATACATGTAAATGTACAGAATTCATCAGCTCTGCAAACCACCTCTTCTGATAGTTGGAAATGCCCATTTGCTTGTTTTTGACGTTTTTCTCCTTTGGGCATGTCCGTTTGTCCTGTAGATTCTTCTTGGACATTCTAATCAAACTTAAACAGAAAAACCGGCAGTTCGTCCAGTTAAATCAGGTTGTCCATTCAGACACCAATTGAGATTAAGAGCTGAAGGCAAAAAACCTAATTTTCCCATTAGCGCTTCCGCTTACAAGAATAAAAAAAGACAAGCAAGAAGCGCAATGCTCGGTGCTGTACAGTCAGAATGTGCTCGACTCTCACAAACCTAAGTAGTTCAACTGTAAGGCAGATTACGAGGTGCGCATGTTCATGTGTTTGTGTGGACATCTTTCAGTACGTGACTCAAGATAAAGCTCACATTTCACTCATGAGAGAATCATCAACTTCAGTTACTCAAACTGACCTATTTGCTAAATTAAAAAAATAAAATAAAATAATACTGTGCAAATTCCACCCAGTTAAAGTTTCATCTTTAACCTGGAATGGCACCTCTGTGTCTTTACTATAGAAGGTAAACTATGTTACAGGTGAAACAGTGGTGAATTTACCATAAATTCACACTAGTGCACACACAATAGTCAACATTTTACATTAGTTATTTCAGTACTAATGATCGCATGTGATCAGCTGACTGTGGTTGTCAAGGCAACCTATCGAGTCTAAGTGTGTATGAGACAGATCCTGCTCGAATAAGCTGGTAGAGTGTCCACGTATATGAAATGCACTAATACTGTGCAAATACAAGAGGTTTGACATTAATTTTCAATATTTACAAAGAGGAAAAATATATTAGGAGCACACTGATTGTGTCAGAATGTCTCTCTCCTGAATCTATACCTTTAACAGAGCAAGAGCGAGAGCAAGAGAGAGAGAGAGACTACATGATGATATATATAAAGCCACGCCTTAAAAATCCTTCAGTCAAACAGAAATGAAGTTCAGCTCCACTGAGGTAAACTATCACTTTCCAAAATAATTATCAAACAGCAAATTTGGAGGCATGGAAAAGTGAAGTAGGTATGAGAGGACGGAGGGGGAAAAAAATGAAAAGGGAGAGAGAAAGAAAGAGAGAGAGTTCCCTGTCTGTAGTGGTCTGCCCGGCAGGAAATAAGCCATCTCTATGGGCTACTCGAGTGACACACGGTATCACTGACATTATGGCATTATATTTCTTTATCCTTTTTTTAAACAAAACTAAACTTCTTTTTTTTTTTTTTTTTTTTTTTTT
>RJVU01073043.1:2432356-2483684 GCA_003731715.1 Anabarilius grahami | reverse complement strand
TGTACAGCTCAGAAATATATTTTTTTACAATCAAGAAATAGATACAATTTGTATCAACAAGCAAAAGGTCGTTTCTGGACATTTGATGTGTGGTAGCTTGCTGCTCAACTGCATGGGGGTCTGAACCTTGGAGCATAAGCAGCGGACAGCAATGTCTTCATTTACAAAAAAAAGTTTCTGGTTTGCTCTAGAAACAATATTCTTCGGGATTTTCTTGCTCCTAGGTTCAGAGGAGAGGGGGAAGAGAAGAGAACCAACTGTAAAAACATTTAGGCCTGAAACATACTCTATGTAAATACATCAATGATGCCAAAGGCATGGTCACATTGGCAAAATGTTGTGGGCAAAAAAGGGTCTATTGACCAACTTGAACCCACTGTGAGATCGGTGTGGGCAAATCTTTCATCCTCACTGGAAATTCCCAATCCAGTGGATTTCTACTGAAATGACTGCATTTCACCCACAAATAAAAAATTAAATAAAAATAAAAAGCTAATAGATAAGATATGACCACTCTGTAAGACTTCTAGCAGGATTTCAAGTCATTGCATTCCAAAATGTGTCAATTCATAACACAAACAACTGCAACTCTGCCACAAGGAGTACTAAAGAGGGCAATAGTAAACTCACAATATGAGAGCATAAAATAACAAAAAATCATTTTAAAATAGATGTTTTGCCAATGCCAGATTTTCTGGAGGCTCTTAAAAGCATGTGATGGAATATTTTATTGTCTACTGCCTTTGATGTCACAGCTCAGGACGATCGCTAGTGAAGGACATTTCAATGCATTGACCAAGCATTAGTGTCTGCATTTCTGTATTTGCATAAATATGTTCTGGCCAAAAACATGTAAATACATGTAAATAAATAAAATACACGTAAACAAAAAAATAGACATTTAAAAATATTAATTTAGAAAGACCTCTTATTTAAAAATTAAATAATGGCCTTCTGAAAGAAAGAAAGGTAAACCGTCTGTGTTCGTATTAAAGCGCTGAGAGGAAGGATTTTGAGTCCATGTCGAAAGCAGGGTCAGGGGGCGGTCGAGAGGCAGCAAGCAAACTGTCAGCCAAATGTCAGAAACAACCCAACAACAGCCTGGTGTTCCTTGTGTGTGTCGCACAGGAAGAGACAGGTAGGCAGTGTGTCACACCTTCCCACGAGCAGTAACGGGGCCCCACGGGGCAACACCTGTGCTCATGAAAAAAAAAAAATGGAGCAATTTAAGTCTTTTGAAAACACCCAGAGCATCTCTGGACTGATAACATTCACGCTCTCCTGAAAATATGTTCATTTACAGGGCGGAGCAGATGAAAAGGAGTGGTCTCTCGGCATCAATCAGGAAATAGATGCTGCACAAGAGCATTTTGCCGAACAGACGCATTCTCCTCCCCAGTTTGTGAATACTTTAACATAGTTATTGACTACCAAGTCAAATGTGAGCGGCACTCTCTGTCAAGCATAATGCTAACATGCTGTCTGGGAGAGATTTACTGAAGCCCATGCTTACCAAATGCTCAAACATCTCTCTTTAAATCTACAGTACAAGAACAACATTAAGGAAATACATATGGATAACTTCTCTTCAGCTAGATTTACCTAGTAATTTTCGATCAAAAAAACGTACACTGATTATCTTTTTGGCTCAGTCTTTTAAAATGGCTTAGTAAATACACATCTGTGCATGAGCGCGAACAGACGTTGCAGGGCAGGTTTGCAGTTACAGCCCAGCCAATTAAAACGTCTGAACTGCAGCATGGCAGAATCTAAACCTCTCTGTCCCAGTGCTCGCTTTTATAAAACAAATGTGACCTCCACAACTATTAAGCACTATTCACATTAACGTGTGGTGAGGTCACTCCGATGTAAGGCCATAAAAGTTCAAAGGTCATAGTTCATGCTTTGAGGTACGCAAGTGTTCATTCCGCTTTCCGAAATCACACATCAGGTCATCACGCACACAACAAAAAAAACACCACAGCGTCACATTATATTTACACGCGAATGCAAGTGAATACACATATACATACACAATACTATTCATATTGTGCAGGATCATTTCTGATCAGTTTTACCAAAGAGATTTCTCTCATGTAACTCCTTTTCAAAGGATAAATGTTATCATCACCCACAAAATAACACATTCTCAAGATCTGCCATCAAACTGGCAGGCAGAGTTGCTCTCTCAATGTGGATACACTTTTGAAAATTTTTCAGGCCACCCTAAACCTCTAGAACATTTTGGCCCATCTCAGTAGCTGAATGGTCAGCAGGACTTCACAGAAGACTTTTCTTTTGTTGAGGGATCTCACTTTTCTATGCTAAACTTATCAGGTACAAGGATCCAGGCTCCCATATGGCTTAACGGATAACATAAACCGATGCAGCATCAATGCTATCATGCAAGCCAACCTCCTAATGGATCCAATCCAATCATAATTACGTATTGGGGAAGGCTGTTTCTTCAGAGCTAAACAAAAACACAAAACATTTGAGTTGTCCAACTTCTCATCCGCTAGGATATCAACATATCATGTGGTGTTGTTAGCAGCCTTTTGTGATGTGCTTAGTGGCAAGAGCGCAGTTTAGTGACGATGACGGCAGCCAGCTGCTGGGGATCGGTCATGTGAGGGTTCTTCTCCATGACTGAATGGACCACATATGCCGGGAAGATGTTACAGAGGTTTCGGTAGGTTTGATACTGGTGTTCTGGAATAGGGTGCCGCTCCTGGGATTCCCCCACTGGCCCACGAGCGGCGGGCGGTGGAGGCGGCACACTATCCCACGGGGACCTCCAGATCTGCTCCATCTTCTCGGGCATGCTGCGGACCATCACCCTCTCGCAACAAGGCATGAGTCCTCCCGCTAAACCATAGCCTCCGTAACTATAAGGTTCATTACCGCACGGCAAAGGGTCCCAGCTGGCATGCTGCTCTCGACAAAGAGGGGGTCGGCGTTGGCGCAGTGGGTTGCTCTCGTATAGCCGTGAGTCAGAGATGCTGTCCATGCGGGTCATGCCTAAGGATCGACCCTGCTGTGAGGGACTGGCGGAAGGCAACACATTCTGGGAGAGAGGAGGGTAGTCACCTGGGCAGCTGGATCGAGCGCAAACAACCGGGTGTTGGGAGTGAGGTGCAAGGTGGGCGGAGGATTGCTTCCGAGGTCCTGGTTTGGGTTCATCCGTTCCGTAGCTCTGCACACGTGTCAAGGCCTCATGGTGGAAACCGTGAGCAAAGGCTTGAAGGCGTGTTTGTGCCAAAGGTTGCGTCGGAGCCTGCGCAGATGGCCCTTTCATGCTGTCATCCAGGCTGCCCTCCAATGAGTTGAGGTACATCTCTCCACTGTAGGATGAGAAGGAGTCCGACGAATGGCTTCGGCCGGGTTCTGGGCACATACTAGGAGCTCTGCCAGGATATCCTCCACCCACCCCTACAGGTTCTGGCTGCTCAAGACTGCAGAAACTGTCCTGGAGGCTCATGGTGGAAAAGTCACTGAGCATGGAATAGTAGCCATGGTCGCTTACCACAGAGTCGTACTTGGGAAACGGCTCACCGTAAGCCACAGATGCGCCCTGGCTATTGGTGACTAGGATGGGGGGATATTGGACACTGCCCGCATGCTCGAGCGAGCTGTGGGTAAAGTGCAGAGACCCTGGAACAGGGCTGCTTGCAGAGCGTGTGTTCAGAGCGCCAGCTGCGTGACTTTTTGTCAGTGGCATAGTTGGTACGCTAAGCGCTGACACTAAAGATGGTACTGAACTGGCCTCGGCCTTCCGCGATGGACAGAGTCTCTCTTCCTGCTCACAGGCAACCGACCGGATACTGGGGTCAGACTGGCGCTTGGGTGCCACTCTCTTTGCCTCTGAGCTACCGTCTCCCTTGGCAGCAGAACCAGAGGTTCCACATTTTGCAAGTGCCCCCTCGCTCATTGTTTTTACAGCGGAGAGTTTGGCGAAGGCTCTGAGCTCATCTGCGACAGCCCGTTGTGGTTGGTTGGCTCTTTCTGGGTGGTAGTACTTGCACTTATGGCCGTATGTGCACTTCTTACCTGTGATAAAATCAATAGTGGCGGTTGAGCCAAACTTGTTACTTCTGTGTGTTTTTTTTTTTAAATATTATGGTTTTTTTAAATCACAGTATGCTGATTTTTTTTATTTTAAATTCCATCTGGAAATTCTATAGCATGACAATTACCTGCATGAAAAAAATTATCTAATATATATTTTTAATATGCTGTGATGTTTTAAAATAAAGACAAATTAATTTCTCCATACTTTTGCTGTACTGACCATAAGGACACGGCTGCTTCTTGTGCTCTGGAACCACTGGTCGTTTGCGGAGAAAATTTTCCAGACTGGGTCCATGTCTGCCTAAAGGATCATCAGGAGGCATAAACCTACAAAACAAGCCAACAAACAAAAATAAGCACAACTATGATATGAATAATGGTTTAAATCTAAAAATTATTTAATGAAACAATATTGCTAATTTTATAAATATGAGACTTTATAAATATTACACAAAGTATGGTCATATTTTTCTGTCCTAAACTCTTCATTACTTGACGCTAGGGCAGGACGATATAACCTAAAATCTAAATCTTGATTAATTGAACATTTTACCTTGATTACGATTAATGAACGATTATTTTAAGGTTTGTACTGTAAATATGATTGACTATTAAAAGTGGGATATTTTTTCCTACTGAAAGAGTGCTCTGACATAACAGCTAACTTTCAGCAGTTATTTTATCTATGGTTTGTAACATTTCTTACAGATTTCTGCTCGTTGTAAATCAGATACAGATAAATTAGAACAGTACCAGTACATTTATTTGAATGCTTTAATGAGAGAGCGATTGCATGTGTGATTTAGTCATACTGTCTCTCTATTAATTGTAAAGCTGTGGGTTGTAATCAGTTACTTCAAAAGTAGAAACATTTTTGCTATAACTTTTAAGTTTCTAAGCTACTTAGTGATAAATCACAGGACAGCGTTCACAACGAGTTTCTGCGCTCCTCTCGGTGCGTGTGATCTTCACGTGATGTGCATCTACTGTCTGTATGAGTTTTAGTGTGCCACGATCCATCAGAGCAGTAGCGCTATATATATACACATCCGATGGTCTAAAATCGCTTGAATCACAGGCCTTAAAACACATACAATTGACAAAGTTTAGTGAAGACGCAAGTGAAAGTGATCTCACTTCAGGGCTCGCCACTAGCGCGCGGTCTGTGTGTTAACTCAGCATTTGAGTTTGCCCCCCTGTTGCTTCCATGCTGCTGACTGAACGGGGCGGAGTCACGTGACTACACACGCGGTAGTAAGATAAGGGGAAAGTATAAACAGGATTAAAAAAACTAAACCAACAATCCGAGATTCTGAATTTCGGTTTCGATTACTTTGATTAATCGTCCAACCCTACTTGACGCCATTAAGCAAATATTAAATTAAAGTGAACTGGAGTACTCTGCGTTCACAATGCATGTTAACGTTCACGAAGCATCGTTAATAGTTTTGCGTGAGTGTGGCGTGAACCACTGCAGATAGTTTACACTACACTACTGCATCAGAAAAAGAGACATAAAAATGCATATTCATGGCATTTCTAGATAAACTTATTGTGACTTTTTTGGGCTAGCAATGTGTGGCTTTAAATCACACATAATTGGGAATATGCAATTATGTAATCTCAACAGGCCTTATCATGGGACCTTATTTCTAATCACTGAAAATCAAACTTAAGCAAATAAATGAGGAAATTAATTAAAGCTTATTTACAAAATAGAACAAGTGACTTGAGAGTTGAAACAAGTGACAGAGCAATAAAAAGTGAAAGAAGAAAAACAGAGTGAGAGAGAGAGAAAGAGGAACGCCATACGGGTGCGAGGGTGGAAAGCAGAAGACGCAAATGAGTGAGAGAGAGAAAACCCCGTCACCACGGTAACTGTGTGCGAGCATACTTGTCGTTGACGAAGCTGTACATAAGGAGTCGTTCCTCAATAAATTTCTTCCACTCCGGTTTCTCATTCTGCAGGTCTCTGTAGTTATCATTGGACACAATGATCCCATCTGAGTCGCAGGCCAGCTTGACGATAAAACGGTCATCGTAGCAAACCACTCGCCGGCCTTGGACTCTGCGAGAAGGTGTGAAGACGAGGATCTTTTCCTTTTCTAATTTTCGCAGGATCTCCTGATCTGAGGATGAGGGTGACATCACACATCATCACTTCCTGTGACCTCATGCACAGACATACGCAAACTTGTATAAACATCACAGCACAGATGGACGATCTCGCTGGACAAATGGTAGCTCCTCAGAGATCTTCATACAAGCAAATAAAAACATCTCTTGATGGTAACACAGTTTGAAATGGTTCACTGTATCTAACAACATACAGGAAGGTCAAAAGTATAATATAATTTAAAACCTAATTCAAACCTGAAAATAAACAGGATGTTTTAGGATTTTAAAACATTTTAAACAAAAAAAATATGACAAAATTAAGAATATTTCTAGGTCACTAAACAAATATGCAAATCTGTGCTATTGATCATGTGAAATTAGTCTCAATTAAAGCACAAGATGCTATGTGGATCCTTCTCAAATCACGCTTGAGAACGATCATCAGGATTTACAAACGTCTGGAGACAGCAGCAGGGAAAGGAGGACAAACAATACTAATACATTCTAAAACTATCAATTGTACTATCAATTAAACTTTTCACTCAAATTGTTATACTTATTTTAAAAACTATATTAAATATGTTAAATAAGAAATTGAAGCATTTAAACTGGTGATCTCATACTTAGACCCACTGTATATCAACACATACTCGCACTTCTGGGAAGTGTTAACTTGTCATAGGAACATTATTTTCTGCAGGTTCCTTTCGCTTCTGTGGTACCTTTGATTGGTGCATCAGGTCTTGACTGTTCCTTCCTCCATGCTGGGACGAAAACTGTGATATCTTTATGGCCCTTCTCCAGGAACCAATCAACAGCCAGTTGAATGCCCAGGCATGAGAACAACTCTTTGTTTCCATGGCTACAAAATAATATTACCAACATCAAATTACACGCATGCAGACATACACTCACTTCACTCATTGATTGAAAATTTCTCAATACTAAAAGCATTTCAAAACAGGAACATGAAGATAATTTCTCCAAAAGACTTCCTGCAACAACATAAATTTCAGGAGTAAACAACAATAGTGACAATTTGATGACTCTCTAGTTCACAGTTCCCCAGTTTATGACTAATCTCATCTACATGTTATCAGTCCAGAGCCTTAAAGGCTCTGGACTGATTCACCCAAAAATGAAAATTCTGTCATCATTTACTCAACCTCATCTCATTCCAAACCTGTATGGATTTCTTTCTTCTGCGGAACACAAAAGATATTTTAAACAATGTTAGTAACCAAACAGGTTTGGTTCCAACTGACTTCCATTATATTTTTTGTCCATATATATGGACAAATTTTATTTGTATGGATAAAATGTAATTATCCATATAATATACATATATAAAATAACCAAAACATTCTTCAAAATATCTTTTTTTTACATTCCACAGAAGGCAGAAATGCATACAAGTTTGGAAAGACATGAGTGTCAGTAAATGACGACAGAATTTTCATTTTTGGGTAGACTCTCTTTTTAAAGTCGACATGAAATAAAAATTGACTACAGATGTATGTATACCAGTAAAATAAATTGGTTATTCAACATTGAGATTTAGTGATTCACTAGTATCTGTGAATTTTGGATATTTAATTGTGCATGTTTTTTTCTTCTATTTTTACATTTAGATTAACTTTAATGTCAAATATCACCCACCTTATTGTTTTTAATTGTTTACAATTTTAGGAATTTTAATACCAGCCATTAGATAACATCTATTGGTTATCGGCCACAAATAATTCGGTATCAGTCAGAATTTTAATATCGGTACATCCCTAAAATTGACACATTTACTTTCAAAATGAACGAAAAAGCATGTAGGTCCTGTCAGCAATTACAGAAATTGTCGGTTTTTAAAAATGCAGAAACATGAGTTTGGTCCTCATCAGCATTTACCTCATGGCAACATTGGATCCATCAATCACAATTGGTCTGAGGTTGTCATACGTGTCTGATGGGTCTTCTTCCAGTGATGCCTCAGGGCTTACGGCTTCTTTGGCTCCCACCGCCCGTGGTGCTAAACTTGCAGTGCCCGCTGCTGCCTGGCTCTCCGGATCTCCTTTATTCCCTAGCCGCACTAGCTCTGCCAATACATCATTGATTAGCGCGCTGGACCCCAGTTTACTCAGCACAGACTCCACCTGCTCTCCGGAGTAGCCCAGTTTTAGAGCAAAGTCCATTTTGGTTTGGTAATCTCGATCGCTGGTTTGACGTAAGGGCATTTGGGCTGTGGAGGCGGGCGGAGCAAGGGCTCTCTGGGAGGGGTCGGTGCGGGTATCATCTGCACGTAACTCCTGTAAGGTGCTGCTCTGGCTGAAGCTGGGACGGTCCAAACAAGAGGAGCGGCACAGCTGCCGGTGAGGTTTGGTTGCTACGAGCGGGTCCCGCCTCCTTCCCGTCGCTCCTTCTCCTGAGCCCGCTGTGTCAACACCTCCTCCAGAACTCCCGCTCCGCGACCGCGTCTCTCCTTCGCTCTCCGAACTGGTCCCATCTTCCCCAGCTTCTTCATCCTCCTCCTCCTCTTCTTCTGGAGAGTCGTGGCCAGCAGCAGCTGGCGAGGGCTGAGGGTCGCGGCAGCCGCGGTGCTCCATCTTCAGCCGCTGCAGCATAGCGCAAGCAGCTGTTACCTGTGCATGACCTCCCTGAAGCTCCAGTGCATGGTCCCTCACCTGCACCACGGCGCAGCTCTCGTACTCAATAGCTGCACGTAGGGCATGCAGTCGCCGCTGCAGCCAAAGAGTCAAACGCTCACGGTGCTTATGCACAGGACTGATCAGCGACACAATGTACTCCTGAGAGAAAGAGAAAATATTATGGATCGATCATTTGCCTTGGTATTAAGTCATTTTTATTCATTATTAATAGAATTTACATTTAAATACTTTTTATGTGGGGCATCTTCATGCCAATTTTAAAAAAATTTAGCTACACATTCAAACCAAGTTAAGAAAGGCACAAAGATGGCCTACCATAAGTCATTATCTTCATTTTGATTACTTATCAATATGCTCCTTATCAAGTGCAGCACTATAGAACTTTTTGCAGTTTTTATTAGATAAAAACTGCAAAAAGTTCTATAGTGCTGCACTTGTGACCACTCAGCTCACCAAACACTGTGTTTTCATAATTTTAACAATCACTAGAGCTTGAAATTACAGCATTATATAGATGGACAGGACATTACAGAAACAATTACTACAACTACTATTTGTATTCAGCAAGGTGCATTAAGTAGTTATTTGTTATATAAAGGGTTTCTATTTATAAAAAAAATAAATAAAAAGCTGTTCTTCAAACTTACTGTTCATCCAAAAAAAAAGAAAAAAAAAATTGATTCTGAGCACCAAATCAGTATATTAGAGATTTCTTAAGGCTCGTGAGCACAAAGTATACGTCGGTTTCTCCGGTTTCTTCACAATGAGACGGATAGCTTTTCAAAGTACACTGCGCGAACACAGTGCTCGACACGTCCAATAGAGAGGCATCCTTATCTAGTGTCTGCGAGATTTCTTTCCAAAGGTTATGAGCGATAAAAAAAAAGTCTTTGTGCTCGTTTAAACTAGAATTGTGTGGTATATCTTACACTCGCACTCGTCGACGCGGGAGTCTATTGTTGCTGCCGTCTTCAGTCGTTTGTTGTTCTTGTTCTGTCTCCTCTGTTTCAATCCCGACTGTGAAACAACGGCCGGGGCAAGTATTGCCACCTTGTGGACAAATGCTGAGTTCACGCCATGTCGTAATTACCGTAATTACGAGATGACAACAAGTGATGTTCTGCTCGTAGATGTTCACGTCATCGGACTCGGAATTAAGCGTTTGTATGGCAACACTGTCAACGCCAAAAATGAATCTGTAGGTGGTAAAGCGGTCACGTGGTACAAGTCGGAGCTCAAAGAAAATACCGAATTTACAAGAGTTCTACGAGGACGTGAAAACTTTTTATACACCGATTTCACGAAATTACGGTAATTCCGACATGGTGTGAACGCATGCAAACTTATTTGTGCAAAAAATTCAAAGCGCATGTGCGTATTGTGCGAGCTGCGCATACAACGAAATTCGCATCGCGCGCAGTGTCGGCTTACACAAGCTCAGGGGTTTTCAATTATTTAGATGCCATGCTCCCCCAATTTAAAAGGGATATATCTTTCCTTGTGTGTGCAACCATACTTGGCATAAAGCTCTTTCTGAATTCTGAATTATATAGACACAATATATACACTGAAAAAAATAAGTTAGATTTATCGCTTTTTAAGCTCACTTTATTCATTTATTTAATTTTAATGTATTTTTATATATTATTTACATTTACTTTAATCTAATTTAATCTATTTAATAGATTAATAACTAATATTTGGAATAATTTTTAATACATTTTTATTTTAATTTAATCAAATCTATTCACTTTGTAGTTGGGTCACATTATGAAATAAAAGTTTTTCTCCAAAACACATTGGCCACAATTATTGGCACCCTTTTATTCAATACTTTTTGCAACCTTCTTTTGCCAAGATAACAGCTCTGAGTCTTCTCCTATAATGCCTGATGAGTTTGGAGAACACCTGACAAGAGATCAGAGACCATTCCTTCATGCAGAATATCTCCAGATCCTTCAGATTCCCAGCTCCATGTTGGTGCTTCTTCTCTTCAGTTCACTCCACTAATTTTCTTTAGGGTTCAGGTCAGGGGACTGGGACGACCATGGCAGAAGCTTCATTTTGTGCTCAGTGACACATTTTTTGTTGGTTTTGATGTTTATTTTGGATCATTGTCCTGATGGAAGATCCAACCACGGCCCATTATTGGATTTCTAGCAGAAGCGGTCAGCTTTTGATTTTTTATCTGTTAATATTTGATAGAATCTATGACACCATGTATCTGAACAAGATGTCCAGGACCTCCAGCAGAAAATAGGCCCGCAACATTAAAGATCCAGCAGTATATTTAACCGTGGGCATGGGGTACTTTTTATCCATGTGTGCACCAATCCCATCTGGTGGGTTTGCTGCCAAAAAGCTCTTTTTTTAGTTTCATCTGACCATAGAAGCCGGTCCCGTTTGAAGTTCCAGTCGTGTCTGACAACTGAGTATGCTAGAGATTGTTTCTGGATGAGAGCAGAGGATTTTTCTTGAAACCCTCCTGAACAACTTGTGGGGATGTAGGTTCTGTTTGATCTTTTTTTTTTAGGCTTTCTGAGACTCAAGACTCAACTAATCTCTGCAGTTCTCCAGTTGTGATCTTTGAAGAGTCTTTGGCCACTCAAACTCTCCTCTTCACCGTGCATTAGGACGATATAGACACACGTTCTCTTCCCGGCAGATTTGTAACATCTTTAGTTGATTGGAACTTCTTAATTATTGTCCTGATGGTGGAAATAGGGATTTTCAATGCTTCAGCTATTTTCTTACAGCCACTTACTATTTTGTGAAGCTCAACAATCTTTTGCTGCACATCAGAACTATATTCTTTGTTTTTTCTCATTGTGATGAATGATTAAGGGAATTTGGCCTTTGTGTTTCCTCATGTTTGTACTCCTGTGGAACAGGAAGTCATGGCTGGACAATTTCATGTTCATGATCACCCTGGTGTGCTAAAAAATGTAAATATGAATGGGAATATACTTCAGAGATATTTTACTCATAAAAAATTCTAGGGGTGCCAATAATTGTGGCCAACGTGTTTTGGAGAAAAACATTTATTTCATAATGTGATTTTCCCCCCATTTTCAATTCTTTTCCTTCAATGAAAGGTTAGATTTTTGCTAATGTTATGAATTAAACATCAAAAGGATAAACAATGCAGATTTATTTTTACAGTCATCTTTGTTCATATTTACCAAGGGTACCAATAATTCTGACCACAACTGTATATATAGAAATACTGTATATAGAAGTACTGTTTTCCTGTATTTTTTATCAAATAAATGCAGCTGTGGTGAGCATTAAAAAAAAAAAGTTTGAACGGTAATGTATAAAAATTTTTAAATATTTCATATGTATGTTTGAAACATCTTTTTTATGCATCATCTTTTTATTACAAGTTATGTATCAAAGTTTGGCATGACTATAATTGATTGTTGGGTCTGCAAAGGTTCAAATTAGCTTTCCATAAACCTTTTTAATGTTTTTTTCTTGTAAAATCTAACACATGCAAGTTGTCTCTGAGCTTCTTTTGTTTGTATACAGCTAACTCATTATTTTATCTTTAAGTCAGCCAATTTACAGAGGTGAGCATAGTCACTGAAGACAATCGCAGTGACGCGCGTGCCCTTGTGTCACAAACTGTTCCAAATTATGTGCTGTGAGTCATGGAAATATCTTCATATACAGTACTGTGCAAAAGTCTTAGGCACGTCAGTATTTTCACCCCCAAAAAATGGCTTTAAGCCAGTTATTTATATCTTTTGCTGTAGTGTCAGTAGGAAATATCAGTTCACATTTTCAAACATTTATTTTGCCATTAATAATAATAATGTTTGAATACACAAGGAGTCTGACAACAGCTGGTGCTCCACACTGAGATCTGATCTCACCATCATCGAATCTATCTGTGATTACATGAAGAAACAGATGAAACTGAGACACACTAAATCCAGAAGAACTGTGGCCGTGTCTCCAAGACGCTTGAAGAAACCGACCTGCAAAGCTACCTGAAAAACAATGCACACTCCGTACCTGTTTTAAATGCAAAGGGTACTCACACCAAATATTGATTTCATTTAGTTAATAGAAGTTAATTGATAAATAAAATCTATTTTTGACTATTTTTGAAAGCATCCTCACTTTACAGCATTTTTACACAAATGCCTAAAACTTCTCACTGTACTGTAGCTTTGCAGGTCGGTTTCTTCAAGAGTCTTGGAGACACGGCCACAGTTCTTCTGGATTTAGTTTGTCTCAGTTTCATCTTCTTCATGTAATCACAGACAGATTCGATGATGGTGAGATCAGATCTATGTGTGGAGCACCGGCTGTTGTCAGACTCCTTGTGTATTCAAAAATCTCACTGGATTATTACAATTAATGGCAAAATGAATGTTTGGAAATGTAAACTGATATTTCCTACTGACACTACAACAAAAGATAAATAACTGGCTTAAAACCATTTTGGGGGATGAAAATACTGACGTGCACAAGACTTTTGCACAGTACTGTATGTGTGTGTGTATGTGTGAGTGTGAGTGTGTGTGTGTGTGTGTGTATATATATATACACACACACACACACACACACACATATGTGTGTGTTAGGCTGTTGGGCGGAAGAAGAAAAAAACCGGTTCAGTATTGTAAACAATTTCAATGTGACAAAAAGAGAAGCTACTTTGGGTGTGGCTATGGTTGAACTTCCCAGAGAGGAAATGATACTGTGGAAATGATTTTTTGTTCAGTTTCAGAAAACCTTCACATTTTCTTAGCCTTTGAATCTTAGCCCATTCCATTTTCCTTCACCAGATTCCTGCACATCTGCCATAATTTTCTGCCATTTCCAAAACTTCTTTAACTAAAGCTGAAAGTAGTAAATATTAAACAATTAAAATATTGATAATTCTATCTAGTTCTATCAAGGTTTATAGGCATCATCTAATATGTGTGTGTGTGTGTGCACGCGTGTAAAGTGAGTGAGAATATGTGAATCTGCGTGTGCATGTGTGTGCATCTCTGTTTGTTTTTGTGTGGGGTGAGAGGGATGTGTATGTGTAGGTTGAGAGTGTGTGCGTGTGCATGTGTGTAGAGAGAAAACCAATAGCACCATCCAGCTACGAGAGTCTCCTCTGCGCTCATGACACCGGTTGCCTAGCAACGCAGCCCTGTCATCAGCTAACTGCTTTTTAGCAGTCACGACTAACACAACGCAGTGTTCTCTGGGAAAGCCTGGAACACATACACAAACAAGCAGCGCACATATTACATTTACACCGCTCAAAGAAACCATACACTCCATGTGCAAAGCCAAAATGCACGTATAAAGAAGCACACATGCATGCTTCACTAATAAACACCTACGCACAGAACTGGAGCTCTCCTCGCACATTCAACAGAGAGAGAGAGAGAGAGAGAGTGTTTGTTTGCATTCGAGACGAATAATATCACTTTAAACTGACAGCGTATACAATCTTCCCCGTCTCTCTCTCTCTGCAGATGTGCCGTACTGAAGAATTTCCTCCCCAACGTGACATAGCTGCTGTTCTGAGTCGTGACGCTGACTCCAGCAGCATGTTCCCCTGGGCACTGAACCGCATCGTCTGCACTCGCAAGCCACGGGCCCCAGCTGAAGATCACAGCTTCAACTGCAGTTCTGAGATCAGCTGCGCCACGCAGTCAGCGACAGTGGTCCACCACGGCAGACTGAGAAGCTGTTCTAAAATCTGTGAAATAGCCTGCAGTAAACCTGAACGATTATGGTTTTAATCATCTCTATAGCTTGAACAGAGAGTTGCATATTATAGTATTATTGCTGGACAGAACAGGAACACAATTTACCTTTACATAGCAGACATACTGTAAGTTTTTGTTATTTTGTTTTGTTATAACATCTTCATACATCTTCTGAAACAAAAGTAAATATTCTGAGATTTTCTGTGATACCACAGGCTTGTGGTCAATATGATATTATAATATTTAACATATTATTATTATTATTGTTATCATCATCATCATCATGATGATGTTAAAAGGTATTCATTCAATAAAATGTATAAAAATATAATATTACAAAAAATTATAAATGTTTAAATTACTATTATTATTAATGTTATTACTATTACTATTATTCAATATTAATACAAAACAAACATTATAATAATGAATTATTTTTAACATCTGATAATGATAATAATACTAGTATATTAATTATTATTATTATTGTTATTATTATTAATCATAAAATGCCTTAATTGATATAAAAGGCAATAAAATATTAATATATTAACAATATATTTCAATCTAAATATAGTAATAATAATAATAACAATAATACAAAATGTACTTTATTATATGAATGTTTTTTAACATCTGTATTAAAACATTATATGTTTTGTATCCATCAAATTATTCAGATCAGCTGCATCATGTAGTCAGTGTGTGCAGTCCACCACAGCAGACTGAGAAACTGTTCTGAGATCAGCGAAACATCCCAAAGAAAACGTGAATTATTCTAGTATAGATATAAGTGGCCAAAAGCGGCGTACAAATGAACACAAAGTAACTGAAAAGCTGATAACTGAAAGCTATTTGAAATAACTGACGTAAACCAGAAGGAAAAAAAAGACTCACACCAAGTTTTAAATAAAAAGGGAGAGGGAAAAAAGGTCAGCTGCTCATTCACACACTCATGTTCTTTAGGATGTGTCTGACGTAAATTTACGCTTTCTCTCTAAATTACCCAAATTACTGATCGGGAAACTGCTGCTGAGTGGGTGGGAGAGGTCTGTGTGCATGCTTCACATGAAAACACAAGGAAGAAACGAGGAGCAAGCTGAAATATTCCTCCTTGGGTGAAAAGATGTGAGCCCGTTCCTTAGTAAGAAAGAGCCAGAGAGCAGAGATTGGATACAATCAGCCTTTTGCAAAGGTAAGACTTCAAATAAAACAATAAAGGGCCAGTGAACAAATATAGGAAGGCTTCGTTCTCTATCACGCCATACACTTCACTGACTGCAGAGAGAAACTGCAGCATAGTGAGGCAGAATGACCATCTCATGGACAAACAAGTGGCCCATCATGTGGGGGCAGCTTTTAGTGAGCCGCACATGAGTGGACCACCAAATTTCATCTTTTTGTAAACACACAGGTCATATCTCATGTCCTAAAAATCACATAATACTCTGCGACTCATACAGCCGGCAGCAAAACAACACAAGTGTATTCAGCAGACGCACCACAAACAAGCTGAAAAACAGAATGCATCCTCCTCTTAAAAGTCTCCCTCCTTCTCCTTTTCTTCCCTCGCTCTTCCCCTTTCATTTCTGCCTTGTTTTCCTTCTCTTTTTCCCTTCTCTTCTCCTCACCTCCTCCACAACACAGGCGTACAATCAGCAAGGCCACCATGCACTCGAGCACACACACAGGTTTATGCTGGTTTGTCTCATAGCAACAAGTGGAGTCTCTATGCTGGAGCTCATGGCTAGATGAAGCTCATTTAAGGCCCACGGTGCAGCTCCGAGCTCAGGCACTCAGTCTAAAGACAGTGGGTGGCAGCATCTTATGGTGCAGTTATGACAAAATAATCAGCAGGAGGTGAAAGCATGCACTCATACAAAGATGCACAGACAGAAGGCCTCTTCTTACCTGAAGCTGCATTCTTTACTTTGTAACGCTCTAGGTGCATGCAAAACACAAACACAGGCAAATGCAGCAGCAATAGGCTGGTGCTGTGACACTGACATGTATGCACAATGCCAAACATACGTGTGTGTGTGGACAACTGCCTTGACTCTGTCTGGCCCAATCAAGGACACCTAATTTCTTATGACCAGCATCCTGCAAGTGTAATGCCTCATGCTTACAGTGGACAAAGAGTAGGAAAAAGTTTATCATTGAAGAATACCTGCCTCTAAATAGAAAAATACACCATTTTAAGGATGCATGAGTGTACACATTTGGCTATACTTGTGAGGGCCAAATGTTTGAAAATAGCCTATAATGACAAATATCAAAGATCTACTTGTCGACTTTCGAAGCGCCCACACTATTTGAGCAGCTCACAGGCCTACATCATGTTTTGCTTCAGCACTAATAATGTCAACAGGTTTGTGTGAGTATCAGGTTTAAAGATAAAGTAATACAAATGTATATATATAAAAAAGTATTCTTATAAAAGTATATTTATATTTAAAAATAAAAAAAAGCATATATATGTGATGGGACCTCATTTTTAGGCTATAGCTTCAAAAGTCAACGAGTGTATATGTTTGCGCGCCTTCTGTCAAACTGAACTCAGTAAACCTCTGTAAAACGTGAGTCGTGAGCATCAGTTCTGGTCGTGATTTAAAGATCATTTCGCAACACCTGAAAAAAATTACAATGGTGTATATTTGACTTAATCATGTAAGCAACAAGCAAAGTTCATATTTTGCCCATGAAAGTAGAAACACACCCAAAAATGTTATGAAATAAGGAGCTTGAATGGCGATGTCGGTCGTGCTCGCGCAGCTCTCCTGCGACACACACGCTCTCTCTCACACACATACTCACTTTAGCTTTAGTGCAGTCTTCTTCCTTGCCGTCCTCGATGTTTACGATGATACTGGAGCCGGCGTTGGGGCTGTTGCAGCTGGGCTCGGCGGTGCTGCAGCTCACTCTGACCCGGAAAACCCGCTGGATGTGCGGGATGCAGCGCTGGAGCGCAGGGCCTGCACCGGCGGGCGCGGCGAGCTCCAAAACCATTTATCAGACGGATAAATAAGCGATCACGACGCGCTCCGGAACACTGGCACGCATTCGCCCTGCGTCCTGCTTCATGGGTGGAGCAGCAGGGGAAAGAAATAAAGTCATGGGAGGATGCAAGTTTGTCTGCGGCCGAGCATAACGGCAAACGTACGGGACGCGCTACATAAGCATCTATCATCCATCTCCATCCCTCCTTCTCCTCTCTCGCCCTCCCTTCCTCACTTCCCTCCCTCCCTACAGCGGCCCCGACTGCACCCACCGCCTGCGCTTCGGTAACACGTCGGACGCCCCCTGTCGCTGCGCTCGGACGGGCAGAGCCGCAGAAAGTGTGTGTTATTGCTGCCTCCGTCTCAGCGTTTTGAAGCACGTGGGTGGACGGGACTCCGGTAATGCAGCAACCGGGGGTTAAAAATACATCGGACACGTTGAGCGCTGAATGCGCTGTCCGATATGACCGTCGCACTCCCAACTTTATTGTTCAGAAGGTTGATACACCATTTAGCTGTCGTTGTTCTGAAATCTTTTTTAATGAAGTATCAGCCTATGAACAATGCTGGGCAGCAGCGTCGCCACGAATGCTTAAACTGTTAGTTTAACTGCAGTTCTCGGTAGCTATGTGATAACGTCTATTTTTAATTGAGGCTTTTCAGTAGTGAAGGTCTGTTTAGCGATGCATTTCCTTGACAATAATTGAGTTTTCGAGCCGCCTGCCTTGCATTTTCTATTGTCTGTTTTGAATCAGAAGTGTGATGTCCGATTCGCGAATGAATCATTCTTCTGAGTCGATTCTTTTTATGAGTTGCTCAACCGTGGATCGCGATTCGGTCTGAATCACTTGGTTCAGTCGCGAACTGAATCATTTGGTTTCTTAAAAACAGTTACTGGATTAAGTGATATTTGCCTACAAGCAGTGTTGGGCTCGTTACTCAAAAATGTTATTTATTACTCATTAGTTACTCCTTTAAAAAGTAATATTATTACTTTACTTGTTACTTTCTGGCAACAGTAATTAGTTACACTGGTTATATTACTTTTCCTTCACACCACCCACAGAAGTTGTAATTGTGTATCTTCCCCATAAAATTCTAAAATGTTACTAACAACATATTTCTGCCTCATCATTTGACCAAAATCCACATTGCATCGCAGTCGGTAATTATTACAAACACTCAATGGTGATTGATAGTGACTTTTAAGTAGGCCTAAAAGTGTTGTATTAATCTTATTAATTGTCATGTGTAGCTTGAAGCAAATTGTAGCTATAATTTCTCTGTTACCCATATACCATTTTTCCAAAAAGATTTTTAATTATAGGTATGTAATTTATTTCAGGATCAGAGGAGGCAAGCCTTGTAATGCCAGAGTAAAGTAATGCCACAACTTACACAGTGGTGTTCAGATCATCTTTTCTCCGGACAAAATCGATGTAATGGCAATATTTCCATCCGCTGAATGTAAGCTTCCCAGCTTGCCTGCTGCACTGACTTCATGTGCCTGTGCGAGTCGTGAAAATTAAAATAAATATAGAAATTATTGGATTTCAAATCAGAAAGCATCAAAAGTAACAAGCTGTTTTATGGATGGTAACTAATATTATTACTGAAATCTTATGAGCAAGTAGTTACACTACTAGTTACTTACTAGTTAGGTGATGATACACGGAGCAACTTTTTGAGCAATGTCGCCGAGTGATGATGGTTGGGCACTTTCCCATTGAGAATGGGAAACAAATTTATAACTGGATACTTTAGATTGAAATTTGTTTCCTATTCTCAATGGGAAAGTGCCCAGGCATCGTCACTTGGCGACATTGCTCAAAAAGTTGCCCCGTGTATCATCATCTTAACTAGTTACTAGTAACTAGTTACTGCCCAACACTGCCTACAAGCAATCGAAACCAAACCTGCAAATGCATCCTATCATTTGCCAATGATGAATAAGGTCTACTGAGTTCAAACAGTTCTTAAAGTGCAATTTGTGTAGTAGATAAAGACATTTCTGACCATCACATTAAGATCATGCACTTAAAGTATCAAAAATAATCGTTAATTACCACTGCTTTTGGACATAGGCTATCATTCTATGAAATGCCATGGTACATGAATATGGAAAAATGTATCCTATGTATATACACTTGAGGCTGGTGAAACTAGTAAATAAAGTTGCGCACACAGTAATTTTGGCAATGTAGATGTTTTCTGTATTAGTTGATATGTTTGTTTTTCTAATAAATGTACTAAATCACATTACAGTTGACTATTTAATATTTCATACTTTTAAAAATATGAAATGGCTTAAATGTAGACTAACACTTTTGCCATGTACTTTTGTCCCTATACTGTCTCTAAATATGGTGGGTATCTTAGTTGGCTACATTTTTTGAATAGCTTACCCAACATTTCATATAAGAAGAACATATACTCTGAATATCATAACCGTCTGATAAACGTTTTTATAGGTTTTATTTAACACACTCTCCCTTTAAACCCCGCCGAGGATTGTGGGAAATGTAGTCAGCGCCTTGTTGCTGTTGTCCACAGCTGGTTAGCATTTCTATTGTCTTTCTTATGAGAGGGATACCCGCTACAATCGTTGCCTCTTTTCTTATTCCCACAAAAGTCTTACAATTTCATAGTCCACCATGGCGGACGAACAAGAGATAATGTGCAAGCTAGAAAACATCAAAGAAATAAGGTAAGAAAAGCTGAGATTGATCCTAAAGCAGATTCGTTAGCCTGTGTTCAACATCTGGCCAATACCGCCTGGATCGCGAAAAACGGCGTATTTTACCTTAATCATTGCATTTAATGAGCAATGCATGAATTTGCGTGAATAGTCTACCTAAAAAAATAATATAAGCAATTCCTCCTTTGACAGGCTCTTTGTGCCGATCATGATGCTAAAGCAAACCGCTTAAACCATAAAAACGCGTAGCTTTGCATTAAATCTGAAAACATCTCGCGCTATTTTTGCATTAACTAAGTCTCTGATCACACCGTCGTTTTAGCGTGGATGAGTCTGAAAAGCATCCTGTTGAGGTTAGACACGAAACTGCAGAGCAAACGGTTCATTTCCTGCAGAACGATTCTTAATCACTTATAAAGCCCTCAAACATACACATGATTTGTCTGGGTAAGTATTGATGTGCACACACGAGGTCTAAAACGTTTTGTGACCGGGTCACTGAAATCACATAATAGATGTCTTATTCGTTTAAAACCACATGCACCAGATCAGAAGTCTTTGCATTGCATTGCATTGTCATATGCTGTCAAGCACCGGCTGTATGTTAGTGTGTTTGTGTGGTTTTACAGGAATAAGACAATTCAAATGGAGAAGATCAAGTCTAGACTGAGGAGCGAGTTTGAAGCTCTGGAGTCCGAGGAGAAGCACCTGAGAGAGTACAAACAGGAAATGGATCTTCTGCTGCAGGAGAAAATGGCTCACGTAGAGGAGCTGCGTCTCATACATGCTGACATTAATGTGGTAAATAAGAAAAAATATTACACATCACATATTAGATGATAATAGATTTGTTGGTTTTCTTGGCACTGTTTATAATCTTTGTAGTGCACTCAATAAGGTAAATATATATCTAAAGCATCTATACTTACTATGACTTAAAGGGATAGTTCACCCAAAAATGAAAATTCTGTCATCGTTTACTCACCCTCAAGTTGTTCCAAACCAGTATGAATTTCTTTCTTCTGCTGAACACAAAAGAAGATATTTGATATTTTGAGGTATGTCAGTAACAGTTGATGGACCCCACTGACTTTCATAGTAGGTATTTTTTTCCATGCTATGTCAATGGGACCAATTAACTGTTTGGCTGCAAAGTATCTTCTTTTGTGTTCAGCAGAAGAAACTAATTCATACAGGTTTGGAACAACTTGAGGATGAGTAAATGATGACAATTTTCATTTTTGGGTGAACTATCCCTCAAAGGCAAAAAAATATGTATTACAGTATACACTACTGTTCATAAGTTTGGGTCAGTACTTTTTTTTCCTACTTTTTTTTTTATTTATTCATCAAAGAATCCTGAAATAAAATGCATCACCGTTTCCACATACAAATATTAAACAACACAACTGTTTTCAACTTTGATAATAATAAGAAATGTTGCTCAAGTACCAATTCAGAATATTAGAATGTGACACTGAAGACTGGAGAAATTATGATGAAAATTCAGCTTTATCATCGCAGGAACAAATTACATCTGAAAATATATTAAAATAAAAACAGTTATTTCACTGTTTACTGTATTTTCAATAATACAAGATTAAATATATGGAACCTTGGTGAGCATAAAAGACTTCTTTCAAAAACTCCAAACTTTTGAATGTTAGTCTATAGTGTATATAGTACTCTACAAGCTCAATTGTTCTGTAATATCCAGGATCTGACCCAGTAACCCCTGTGTGACCAGATCAGATGCCTAACCATTAGTTTCCCACAATTGTGATTTATGGAGTCGCTGTATTTCTTCTCCTAGATGGAAAACACTATCAAACAGTCTGAGAGTGACTTGAACAAACTGCTGGAGTCAACCAGACGTCTCCATGATGAATACAAGCCCCTGAAAGAACATGTGGATGCCCTGAGGATGACCCTCGGCTTACAGAGACTCCCTGACCTCAGCCAGGAAGAGGAGAAGCTCTCATTGGAGTTAGTAACACTGTTCCTTTGTGTGTGTGTGTGTGTGTGTGTATGTTTGACTGGGGGAACTCCTCAAAATGAGTCATTGCAGTGTAGGAGTGTGTGTGTTTGCAGCAGAGTAATTCTTAAAGCTGAGTCAGAGAAATTGTGAGACAGAGAGTGTGTATGGTGTGCAAAGGAAAGCTAAAATGCTTGCTGTTTATTTGTGTGCTCTTCCTCTCCTTTCAGTTACTTTGAAAAGCAAAAGGCTGAGTGGCAGACAGAACCCCAGGAACCTCCTATCCCAGAATCCCTAGCAGCAGCAGCGGCTGCAGCCCAGCAGCTTCAAGCTGCACGGAAACAGGACGCCAGGCAGACAGCTACATTCCGCCAGCAGCCACCACCTATGAAGGTACTTTTTTACATTAGTGCATCTCTATCTGTGCACACACACTCACACATCTGCAATTACATGTGAAAAATATATATTTAGCTTATTTGACAGTGTCTACACATTACTGGCAAAAGAAGTAATATATTACCTTAGTTGTGAGCTTGCGTTCTGAATTGAATCTGATTGGATTTCAGCTGTCTGATTGGATCAAATCTTGTGTTGTTCAAAAGAAAAAAAAGGATTCTGAAATTGGATTAAATCGCAAAATCCAATCTTGGTTGTTCAAAACCTTTTTAGTAAAATCAGGATACCTTTGATCCAAAAAAAAAAAATCAGGATTATCCTGATCCCAGCAGAAGGGTGGATTTCAGGAACAAAAATGTAAAACTGGTAAAAAAAAATACAACATTTATACAATGTTATATACACGCATTTATATTTTTATTTTGCTCTTAATTAGTTTAACTGCTAAAGTGTCACATATAGGTCCAGATGATAATGATAAAGAGTTAAAAAGCTTCCACATCACAAAAGATTTATTAAATAAAACAAACTCAGGTACTTCACAGTTTGACAAGCAGAAAAATGGCACCGTAACAGCGTGTAGGAACGACAATACTGGACAACTGAATGGAGCGCAAAGAGGAACTTAAATACACAGCGATGATGAATAACTAACAAACAGGTGTGATGATTGAATGTCCATGACAACTAATAACTAGTGGGAAACTAGAACAAAGGGAACAGGTAACTGAAGAGAAACAAACCAAAAGTCCATACAAATGAAAATAAAAACACAGATTGTGACATAAAGTACTAATTTAGAAGTACACTTTAGGCTACATATTAAGCTTTCAGTATGTAAAGTAAAAGAAGAGATTTTGAGAAAAGTAGGATGGATTACCTGATCCTGGATTGCAAAACATGGGATTTCCAAATCCAGATAAAAAGGTTTATATGTGCATTACCATTCAAACATTTGGGCTCAGTAAGATTTTTTAAATGTTTAAAATGCTGAATTTATTGGATGAAAATACAGTAAAAACAGTAATATTGTGAAATATTATTGATATATTATTGCTGTTTTCTATAATATATTTTAATATATTATATTTAATATATTTTAAAATGTAATTCATTCCTGTGATGGCAAAGCTGAATTTTACTCCAGTCTTCATTGTCACATGATTCTTCAAAAATCATTCTAATATGCTGATTCTTGTGCATATTAAGAAACATTTATTATTGTTATCAATATTGAAAACAGTTGTGCTCCTTAATGTTTTGTGGAAACTATGATGCATTTTATTTCAGGATTCTTTGAGGAATGGAATGTTTATTTGAAATAGAAATCTTTCATAACATTATAAATGTCTTTACTGTCACTTTTGATTAATTGAAAGTATCCTTGCTGAATAAAAATATTTATAAAAAATAAAAAAAAACTTTTGAAATGGTAGTGTACCTGCTTATTGTGGAAACACATTGGAAACTGCTAAATTGAATTTAATGTATACAGTATGTCTAGAGTCAAAGAGATGAAGTTGATTTAATTTGTTGTCTGTTTCCAGGCTTGTCTGTCCTGCCACCAGCAAATCCATCGGAATGCACCAATCTGTCCTCTCTGCAAAGCCAAAAGTCGCTCACGCAACCCTAAAAAACCTAAGAGAAAACCAGACGAGTGACACACATGCCTCCAAACAACTCCTGAGAAAACCTGACTAACATTCACAATCCCATCAGAAAACAATTTACACATAAACGCACACACTTACGCTCTCATGCATGCACATATCCAAACATACACACTGGCAGTCACCATGAAGCCACACACCCACACTGTTCATTTATACACACACACACACCATTGTCCTGAAGGAATTAAGCATCTGCAGTCTGATAATTTGACCCATCATAGTGATCCTGTATTTCATCTGTCTTCCTGCTTCAGTGTACTTGAGGTCTCAGTTTTTCATTTCATTTTTATATAAGTGAAACCTTGATATTGTGTTTGTACTGTGTCTGTATTTAGTTTGTAGTGGAAATGGATGCTGGTTTAGAAATATTGAAGTGTGCTATTCTGTGTGGGGTTTAATTCTAATGCATTAGTCCAAACTAAATTCTCTAAAGTGGCTTTAGTCAATAGAGCCATTTGTGTGGTATTCATTTAATGCTTAAACGAATCTTTAATCATTTTAATTCATTAATAATATTATGATTTCACATGCCTTTTAATGTTTTTCTTGATAACAGTGCAAATTGTTTTTATTGTATTATGTAACCATGGACTGTCTCAGACCATGTCAGTGTTCTAGAATGTCTTGTGGGCCGTTCACACGGGATGTAAATGGAGAGCTTTGGAATAGAACAGAATGAGTTTTTAACCTTAAAGCATCTTTAAAAAGTGGTGCTAATGGCATGAGATGCTGAAAAAAATGTGACATGGTGCAACAGGCATTGAATCAAATACGAGAATGTGAACTATTACGCAAACTGAACTCAAGAACACCTCCTGTGTGAACGGCCTCTTAGAAGTAGAATAATTACAGAACTCAAGTTGAATGAGAGTTCTAAAGCTCGAGCTCTTTTAGAACCATCATTCAGTTGAAGCAATGAGCTGTTACTTTGTTTTCTGGAATTTGACCGAATGGGCATTAAGAGTTTGTTAGATTCTTCAGTATTGAATTGTTGTGATTATGTCTCATCTTTTCTGAAAATAATTTTTTAATAATTAAAATGTGTTAAACTAATAAACTGTGGAAGTCTTGTCATGATAATTTCATATACTAATCCTTTCAGTTGGTTATGTCATCTGATTGATTCATTATCTTTCTCTTTGTGTCACGCTGTGTGCTGATAGGTATCTGGAATCTGACCCTTCACCCATGACCCCTAACAATGCAAGAATCATTCTTTTTTGGTAATGCCTTTACCAGTATAAGGTTCTACATTCTTTTTGCACTCCACTCTTGATCCTAAGGGGGGCGATATTTACATTTAAGGGAAAAATTGTGGCGTGCTAGCAATTTCCTCTTTTTAAATGTTTTACAATACTTAAAAAAACACGAAAAGGACTTCGTACAATTGTACTAACTCGTACTACAGTGGTTCTCAACCAGGGGGCATCTGCAAACTCACTGGCGCTCACTGGATGACTTAAAAATATTTAGAAATGCTAAAAACGAAAATCATATTTCTTTTTCTCCTCAGTAGCTATTATTTTATTGAAAAACAGAATCTTGAATCCTATAGAATTACAAAATGAATCTTGTTTAATTACTTTCATATATCATGTTTACTGTTTCTGTTAATAAAACAAGCAGAATTGTAATACAGCAAAGAAAATATCTTCGAATATTGTGGTGGACAATGGGGGTTCTCAAAAGGATAAAGACTTCCATTTTAAATGCATAATCCAGGAGTTTTGTTGGAAATGATGTTACGAAATCAAAAGCTTAGTTTCATTTTATTTAACCATTAATATTTCAATTTTGGTGTGAAATGAAAGTCTAAATGCTTACCTGTTATATTACATATACTTTAATATTTACATGAAGAAGTTTTTGACCAAGCAGGGTGTATGTGGAACTAAAACAGTAGACATTTCAGAAGCTTTTATGTGTTTTACTGTTCTCCTTTTTGCATTAAAGTTAAAACACTATGTGATTGTGTTTGAGTGAGGAAAAGTGGATTGGTTGTATTTACAGTTGTACCTGAGCAGATTTATTTGGCTGCATGGCTGTATTTATTCATGCGTCTTTAGCTTCTTGTGTTTCACATTACATGCTTTACATCATAACAGGATTTGGGCTGAAACTCAGTAGGTTCATCTGCAGCTCGTTAATGAACTCATACGCATCTGCTTGGACTCCAGCTGGGCCATCCAGAGCCTAATCTCACTCACACACCCCTCTTTACCTGCGCTAATCCCACTCTCAGGGGCGTGAGGAGATCTGCATCTTTTGTCCTCTCCCCTCCTGCCGTTTCCACACACAAACGCACAAAACCATTCACATACGCACAAAACCTGCTCAGCCACACACACACAAGCAGCTGTAACGGCTGGAGAGCTTTACAATCACAAAGTACTGTAAAGAAAAACCCAAAGCTCTTTGCAGGACAAAGAGACACTTACTGTTCAGACAGTTAGAAGATTTCTAGAACTTCAGTTTAAGGAAAAGATTGCACTTCATTTCGGTAAATTAAACCAGTTTTTCTGATTGTGAAGAACGTTTAAAAAATCCAAAGAACCTTTTTTTCCACTATAAAGAACCTTTTCTGGAATGGAAAGTTTCCATAGATGTTACATGTTCTTCATAGAACCACCTTTATTTTCAAAAGTGTAGTTTCACACACGTCTTGAAATATTCATATTTTGTGTAAAAAGGAGAAAATTGCCTATGAAAATAAATTTATTCTCTAATCTGTTATAAATAACATTACAATCAGTGATTGTTGAGCAAACAATCAAGTGTTCATGCAAATACACTCCTATGAGAAGCATTAATACATCATAAAAAGGTACCAACCATGACCAACATAATGTCAGTCAGTCATGATTGTGTATGTGGGTACAGAAAATGCCTGTGGAAGCCATCCAAGACGGAAAAAACAATCAAGAGACATTCCTATTCTTTGTGTACAGCCCCACTGAGTTTTACAGTCCAGTTGTAGCTTTATAAACATCATCAGATAGTGACAGTGGGATAGATGGGCTCCTTGTGCATGGGGGCCTGAGCAAAAGGCTGCCCGTGTACCTGCCCAAATGCAGAACGGCTGTCTATGAACGCTGGGGCCATCAACATGCTGCGTTCTGGGGGGAGAGCGTAATTCATGTAGGGCTGATAGAACTGTGGCGCCCCCTGTGGGACTGGAGGAACATACTGCTGCGACTGAGAAGTTGGAAATGTGTTTCCCATCGGGCCGTAGAGGTTAACGCTGAGTTCAGATGGTGGAGGGCGAGCGTTTGTCATGGAGGAGCCTGTAGTGGAGGTGCGGGATGGGGTGGAACTGTCCACAGAGGGTCCTCCAGACTCCAACAGGCTGGTCTGAGCAGCGGATGGCCCTGTTGGTCGATCGCTCGCTTTGGGTTTCACACACTGGCAGCAACAGATAGACACAACTGCACCGACCAGAACGAACGACAGGAACGCGCTCACCACAATCACAAAGGGGAGATATGTTGGTACTGGAGAGGAAGAGAGATAAGACAGAATTAAACATGTGGATTGTAAAAAAAAAAAAATATGCATGTCAGGGATTGGTGAAAAATGCCACGGAAATTTAGTAAAAATGCCAAAATAAAATTAAAATAAAATTCTTTAAAATAAGAAGAAGAAAACATAGTTCTGAAGAATCTAGGTCTAGGTATTTTAATATGCTTAGAGAAAGTAACAAGGTAAAAAAGGTCTCCAAAAATCAACAGCATTGTGTAAACATTGCCCTTAATAAACAGTTAATTTCTGAATTTCTAATTTATAGAGAAGAATTGCAGTGAGGTAGTCAGATTTATTCAAAACAAAAGTTTATTTCCTTAAAAAACATTATAAATTACACAAGTTTATATAAATACTCACCACTTTCTGTCACCTTTCTCATGTCATCCGTGTTCTCAGATTCGGAGCCCGTGTCGCAGGTGCTCTGATCGAGGCGCGCCTCCGCGTATGTACAGCAGTACCTGAGCACGCATGTCCCGCAGCAGTAGCGCGCGTCCTCGCCGTCAAAGCGCTCCGGACACTGGAATCCCCGGTGCCAAGAGTTGAAGGAATCCGTCCAGCCGTGACAGTATTCCCCCGATAACGCAAAAGACAACGGGAGAACGATTGATATCAACAGAACGAGCGCGCAGGAAACGGATGAAGTCATGACTGCGTTTGTTTAAATCCTTTGGGTTGCAGAAGTATAAATGGTATGTTGCTACGAAGATCCCGTAAGCCAGTCGCATCTGATTTGGAGTCACTGTCTACAGGCGTCATTTATGTGTTTGCTGGACCCCCATCCCCCCCTGCGAAAACACACACATACATTAGCAGCCCCTCCTCCCATCAGCCCCTCGTTATCGGTCATCTGCATTTAAACTTAGGCGGGGTTTAGTGATTGGCAGGGTTGTTTATTTGTATGTTTGCGCTGCTAATTACTGTATGCAAGATATGACAATTGGTAATCAACTCATTCTAAATGACACCATCATCTACCTCAAAATTGTAATCAGATCAAAATCCTTTTTAAAGTGCGAGTATAACTGAAGACTGTTTTCATGGGCTTTACAACAAAACATCCACTAAATGTAATCAGTGTAATTTTTATTCCTTAAAATAGAGGAAGAAAAACATGCCCCTTTCACATAAACCTAAATATTCACAATACCGTATTTAGATACATATCTTAAATACACAAATAGCAAGGTATGTCTGGAGACGGACGGAGCCTTTTGTATGTGAGGTTAAAGGTTACGGACTGTGCTTGTCTGTCTCTGTTTACTTTATCTGAGACAGGGAGGTCAATTCACTATCAGTGCACGTCTAAACACACATTAGTCACTTACTATGAAACTCTTTAATACATGCAATGATGCTCAAGTCTTGCTTCAGAATCAGATTCATGAGACATCAAGAAGTGAAGTTTACACTACAAAATATATCAAATTACCTGAATCAAACAAGCATATTATTATTGAACTGCAACATTCTGCATAATAATTAACATGGGGCAGAAAAGAAGAAAATGTAGAATTTTGTAAATAAAATAAAAAAAACCTTAAAAAAAATAATAAAATGATGTATGGCTTTGGCCAGTAATTCATGGCATATAACAAATCCATTAGTCAGCATACAGCATGTTTATTCTTGCTGTAAGTGAACCTTTATTTAATGTAATCTGGGTCATTTATATGTTTTTCATTTTGCTTATTAATATTTAATTTTTTCCTGCTGGCCACAGCCACTCGTGTGAAAACTCTAAACCTCTAAAAAGACAGTTCTTTCTATATACAGGAAAATGATGTGATTCCTTTGACTGTTCACTAAACCTACAGACTATTCAAATAAATTCATGTTATTCTTTTCAATTAATTTTTTTCTGCCAACACATCTACATTCTCATAATATCGGTGTCTTTATTATTCATTTCCAAATATGTCCTACCCCGTTGATTAAAACAGACTTTACCTTCATTCTGATTTGACATGTTTGACTGTATCCCAAAAAACAACACACACCGTCGTTCACATAAATCTCTGTTGCAGCTGGACAGACCTGATTGTGTCAAGCTATTAACAGAGATTAGTCCTCACACAAAAGACAGTAAACTGCCATTGTCTGAGAACTAACTCATTAGCATCAGGTCAACAAAGTCTGTCTCCTGAGGGTGTGACAGACTGGGCTTACTGAATATTGAAAGTCATTAACTTTAACTAGCTGCTTAAGAATTGCGTATATCTCAGAGACTGAGATATTCCAAGATGAATGTTTTATGTGCGTGTGTGTGTGTGCGTTTTTGTGATTTATGAGGACACAGATTTGTATAATGACGTAAACATTAAATATGAGGACATTTCATGAGTTAAAATAGCTTTAAAAACACACGAAACAATGTTTTATTAAAAATGTAAAAATGCAGAAAGTTTTCTGTGAGGGGTAGGTTTAGGGGTAGGGGTAGTGTGTGTGTGTGTGGGTGTGTGTGCCTGTTTTTGTGATTTATGAGGACACAAATGTGTGTAATGACATGGGTATGACATAGGTATTACAAAAAGAGGTGACTTACACTACCGTTCAAAAGTTTGGGATCGGTACGATTTTTTATGTTTTTAAAAGAAGTTTCGTCTGCTAACCAAGACTGCATTTATTTAATTAAAAATACAGTAAAAACAATAATATTGTGAAATATTATTACAATTTAAAATAACTGTTTTCTATTTGAATATATTTTACAAAGTAATTTATTCTTATGTTGGCAAAGCTGAATTTTCAGCATCATTACTCCAGTCTTCAGTGTCACATGATCCTTCAGAAATCATTCTAATATGCTGATTTGCTGCTCAAGAAACATTTATTGTGTACAATTGTACAAAATATTTGTGTACAATATTTTTTTTCAGGATTCTTTGATGAATAGAAAGCATTTATTTGAAATATAATCTTTTGTAACATTATAAATGTCTTTACTGTCACTTTTGAATGATTTAATGCATCCCTGTTGAATTAAAGTATTCATTTCTTTAATTTCTTTTAAAAAAAACTAAAACAAAAATTCTTACTGTCCCCAAACTTTTGAACGGTAGTGTATAATGTTACAAAAGCTTTGTATTTCAGATAAATGCTGTTCTTTTGAACTTGAACTGGAATCCTGAAAAAAAAGTACACAACTGTTTTCAACATTGATAATAATCATAAATGTTTCTTGAGCAGCAAATCAGCATATTAGAATGATTTCTGAAGGATCATGTGACACTGAAGACTGGAGTAATGATGCTGAAAATTCAGCTTTGCATCACAGGAATAAATTACTTTGTAAAATATATTCAAATAGAAAACAGTTATTTTAAATTGTAATAATATTTCAAAATATTCCTGTTTTTACTGTATTTTTAATTAAATAAATGCAGTCTTGGTTAGCAGACGAAACTTCTTTTAAAAACATTAAAAATCGTACCGATCCCAAACTTTTGAACGGTAGTGTATGAGGACATTACCCCATGTCCCCACTTTTCAAAAGGCTTATAAATCATACAGAATGAGTTTTTGTGAGAAAGTAAAAGTGTGCACAGTTTCCTGTGATGGTTAGGTTTAGGGGTAGGGGTAGTGTAGGAGGATAGAAAATATGGTTTGTACAGTATAAAAACCATTACGCCTATGGAATGTCCCCACAATTCACAAAAACAAACATGTGTGTGTGTGTGTGTGTGTGTGTGTGCATGTACGTGTTTGCGAGCTCCAGATGGTAAATGTATTTTCTGAAAAACAAAATAACTAGTAATGTGGCACCATTTGGCAGATTTTCTGGTAGGATTACAGAATTGGAAGGGAGACGAGAGAGAGAGAAACAGTGGAAGTGAGAGGAACTGAAAGAGAGACTGAGAGTAGAATAGGCAGGAAATTGGACCTAGTTTCAGGTTGTTTAAAATATCTTCATTCACACCTCAAATGTTCAGTTTTCTTCACAATTCTAAAACAAATAGAAATTTTATAAAATTGTATTAATAAATATTTACATTTTCGTTCATTTTAAGTAACCTAATATCTACTTGATTTTAAAGTGTCTAAAAGTATTTAGGTGACTTTTTATAACATGTATGATAGCATTACCATACCACAGTACATGTACTTTTGCACCTATTAGTCAAAATCAGACAAACATCTCTGTCCTTTCTAGTAGCTTAAACCTATTGACATGCCCAAACCTGCATGGTAGTGCTCACACTGAGAGTGCAGGAATGAGATACATGAAATGATACAGTCAGATGGAGTTGAGTTAAGTGTTAGACAGCATTCAAATCTGTGTGTGAGATCCATCTGCAGATTGTATCATTATCCTGGAGGGTCTGATTCATCTTTGTTTTCTTTATCTGATTCTCTGCTCTGGGCTGAGATTCCTAAAAACACATTAGCTTCTCAAGCACCCGAAGGCCTATCCATCAGAAAAAATAAACTCATGGGCTGTGTCCAGAATCACATACTTCTTTTTAATAAGTGTTTACTTCACAGTCATTAAAAAAGTATATTCTTTACAGCATGAATGTATAAACGTAATACATCTCTAATGATGTCAATCACTGCATCACTTCACTACCTTTTAAAACTTCACTCCCTTGAACTCATGCAATACTAAAGTATCCAATGGATGCATGCTTCAGAATCTCACTTGAAGTAGTAGGTCATCTGGGTACTTTTTGCCTGATGATTTATGAATAATTTGAATTCGAACATACTCTTTTCACATACTGTTTATCACATATAGCAAGGAGGCACTAACAACAATTTTTAGCTGTAATTCTTGAATAAGCTCAGCCTTGATTTGAATAAAACTCACCATTGCTCTTAATTGCAGTCAGCAATTGTTGTCATTGTTATGTCAGATTCATGTGTATTTTGTGCTTGTTTGTATGCAGGACATTGGCAGGTATTTGAGAGGGAATTTGGCTTAAGCTGGGTGAGCTGTATGTTAATGATCTTCATTAGTGTGCCTGTTATCAGATAACTGCGCCTAAGAGTCGGAAGGTCGTTATGGTGACAATGGGTCAAGCGATGGGGGTCCTCCCCAGCAATTAGACAAATCTGGTTGGGCCACCCTGCAGGAGCAAGCCCCCTGTGCTGTGTGTGAAAGGAACTAAATTTGATTTAAATATTTATATAAATCCATAAATAATAAAATTATTTAAATAATACATATAATACAGTACACGTTTATAATCATTGTCATGTTTATTAATAACATATGGGTCTTAGGTAAGGGTTAATGAGGTTTCCAGATATGTCATGACTTGTCTAGAACAGGGATTTTCAATCTTTTAGATGCCACAGAATCCACCAAATGTGATTATCCTTGTGCGTGGGACCCCCATCTTAAAATTTAAAAGTCAGCTATACTGTATATTTTCATGAATAAAGACCCATATGTTATTAATAAACATGACAATGATTATAAACGTGTACTGTATTATATGTATTATTTAAATAATTTTATTATTTATGGATTTATATAAATATTTAAATCAAATTTAGTTCGTTACTAGTCTTATTATTTATTTGTACATTTGTACACTGTTTTTCAACTAATTACACTCCTCCTGTTTGAAAACCCCCTGCTCATTTCAAAATGAAAAGCCAACTTTATTTGTGTCTTGTCTTTGTCCCTTTCACGTATAGGCTATTTATATCTTAAATTCAGAGGAGATATTGTATAGCTTTACTAAATTAATTTGCATAATTTATTTTTAATTTATATGTTTTTATTAACATATGGACTGCAGTGTTAAATTATTACAGCATGCTTCAGGACTGAAGCAGTAGGAACTGTTGACAACAGTGTTGCCAACTTTTCGAAGTAGCTAAAGCCTGCCCAAAAAGTCGTTAAATGTCACCAGATGACGGCATGCGTCTATTATCTTATTTGTGAAGTCTTCACGTCGTACTTGCATTCTGTCTAATGTCTGTTTTCTCTCCTTATCCGTGCTCACACATACTGTATTATGTCCAGTAAATCTGTTCTCATTTACGTATATTTTCTGTCAGACAACAGAATGAGTATGATATAGTGAATGACTACATTTTTTATATGTGCAAGTTTAATAAAGTTTATTAATGTGTTTAAATATGTAAAATGTACAGTATGTCTCTAAATAAATTATCTGAATTCAAAAAGTTAGGAAACTGGTTGAACTAAAGCTTTGTGAAAGTGAGTAATGTATGCACAAGTGAAGAAGGGAAATCAAAAAGGTCAAACCCTATGGAGTCAATGCCATGCCCATAACCAGAGCCGTCATCCAGCTGAAGGCACTGGCTATCCCAAAAGAGCTGAACATACCCACCAGCGAGCCCCTCATTTCTTATTTCGGCTATGTACTGACACACTGGCCTCTCAATTTCTTTGAAGCAACTTCCATATGAATTGAAAATGCTTACTCTGCGTCAGTGGACAAGCACCGTAAGAATGATGTGGCAAAATGGATTAGCATTACGTTGCAAAACAAGACTTCAGGGAGAAACTGCTGCCTTTTCAGCACTATGTGATTGGCCTTTGGAAAAAAAACATTCATATCCCCTGGATTAGAATGCAGATCAAACACCTGTGTTTTTTGACATGCCAACATCTGTCACTGTACATAAAAAGGTAAGAAATCAGTCATTGTTAAATCTACTGGAAATGAGAACTACAGGTTATTTTTATGGTATAAAGTGTTTATTTTTGAAGGGGACCTATTATGCCCTTTTTCACAAGATGTAATATAAGTCTCTGATGTCCCCAGAAAGTGTCTGTGAAGTTTCAGCTCAAAATACCCCACAGATAATTTATTACAGCTTGTCAAATTTGCCTCTATTTGGGTGTGAGCAAAAACATGCTGTTTTTGTGTACGTCCCTTTAAATGCAAATGAGCTGCTGCTCCCGGCCCCCTTTCCAGAAAAGGGTGGAGCTTTTGGTTGCTCAACAACAACAAAGCTGGAGAATGTCACGCAGCCAAAATGACGATTGTCAGTAATGGTGTTCAGCCTTACATTGTTCAAACCTGAGTGGATGGAGAGACTCAGAAAGAAATTTAACTGGACGTTTCTGAATGGTTAGTGGATAAATTTATGTAGTTGCTGTGGAGTTGATTCAGCTATTTGACTAGCATGTGCTGTCATGTTAATCTTTTGTGCAAATCCAGCATTAAATTTACCCTCATTTGTGAAGCAGTCTGTCGTAAAATGACATTTCTGTCAAACACAACTTCAGTGTGTGCTAGCATAAAGTAATAGAGCGTATAGAGGCTAAGGGAAAGCACACAGAAGAGTGGAGCTGTCTGAACCGACGAAACACATTGCATTACTTAAAGGGTTCACCAAAAAATTAAAATTCTATCATTAATTACACACACTCATGTTGTTCTACATCCGTAAGTATTCAGAGAGCTCTCGGATTTCAACAAAAATATCTTAATTTGTGTTCCGAAGATGATCGAAGGTCTTGCGGGTTTGGAACGACATGAGGGTGAGTATAATGACAGAAATTCCATTTTTGGGTGAACTAACCCTTTAAGCTTATTTTACAGCAGAATGAGTTTTGCAGTTTATTATATCTTTATTTTTGCATTATTGTATTAATATTTTGCGATTCTTTGTTTATTTGCGTTTTTTTTTTTTTTTTTTTTTTTTTTTTTTTTTTTTNTTTTTTTTTTTTTTTTTTTGCTTAATACTTTATTTTTCTTTTGCTATATTTTATTGTTTTGCAAATATATGTGGCATGGAATTGACTCCATACAAGCCAGATTGTTTAAAGCTAGCTCATTCACTTCTATGTCAGCTGCAGTGCGGTCAACAATGTGCTGTTGCTCCTCTCAGCTACTCACTGAACTGAGTAGACGCAGAGAGAGGTGTGACTGCAGGGGGAAAGCAAGACCTTAGTCGCTAAAAAGGTCTAAAAATTTGAAAAACTGGCCGGACCGTTACATCAAGTAGGCGTCTAGGCGACTGAAATCACGTTGCACTTTGACTTATCGCGATATCTGGTCCGTCAGCTGACATGATTGTAGTTCTCATGTCAGGGAGGAACGCAGCGACATAAACGATTTCCCGAAACAAACATGTCAACCGCTAAACACACAAACAGCGAAAGTTTAACGTGGACAGTTGGATGATAACCCAATTAAAGTATGGAGCACATTATAACGCCAAAGGTAGGTCTGAATCAACAGGTGTACTCGTGTAAAGTTGGCAGATCTCGTGTTATGTTTGACCCAATAACTCTCGATATGTGTAAAAACATGCAGAAGGAAGCGTTTAAATGGGTTGGTTAACATGATTCCGACCTTTAGTCTGCTGTTAAATTCATCCAATGCGTTTTAAAGTCTAAATGAATCTGAATAGACTTTGAAGGCTTTTTCAGTTGTCACTTCAATATGTACAAAATCCTCTTGTAAGTTTGTTCAAGTGAACCTGTAGGCAAAGGGAGGGGAAATTATTCTGTGAAGCTTTGCCTAAAGCAGGGGTTTTTAATCTTTAAAATGCCATGGACCCCTAAATATGATCATACTCATGTGAGGGACCCTGCCCTAAAATTTAAAAGGCATCTATGTTGTTTATTGTATAAAGACCAAATTTATACTGTGAAATTTATAAATATGTCTAAAATATAATTTAGAAAATATTTAGTTTCTATTAAGTTACATTATATATATTTTTCTGCACATTATAGGATTGTACCATTATTGTACTGTATTGTTATTTACTTATTTTAATCTAATTTCCTTTCTTTATTTTAATCTTTTTTATTTATTTTTTCGTGAACCCCCTAGCACTTCCTTTGGTCCCCCTGGGCCCCAATTTGAAACCCCTGGCCTAAAGTATGACACAGGATGTAACTGTACATGACAGTGGTTCTGGTCATTAAGTATCTTATACTTGATGAACATCATTTTATTAGAAATTTGCATATCCAAGATGCAGTCCAGGACCAGGATTGAGAAGTAAAGCTGCTGAAAATATGTTTATTTTGTTACATAACATTATATGGTCATATGATCGTTGTAAAAAGTATTAAAAGATGATTGCTGCAGTCTTTTGTTTATGTTTGAGGGACATGGAGGGGTCAGCTCAAAGGATGTCACATGTTGAATCAGCAGTACCGCAGGAACTGTGGTCTATATTAGCAGCTAACACCTCTGGTCAGATCTGCTCTACCCACTCACAGAGAATTATTAGTTTGAATCTTGGATCAAAGTTGACAATATAGTCTTAAATGGGGGCAGTCGTGGCCTAATGTATAGAGAGTCGGACTTGTAACCCAAAGGTCATGGGTTCGAGTCCCAGGTCCGGCAGGGATTGTCGGTGAGGGGAGTGAATGTCCAGCGCTCTCCCCACCCTCAATACCACGACTGAGGTGAGACCCTTGAGCAAGGGACCGTACCCCCAACTGCTCCCCGGGCGCCGCAGCAATGGCTGCCCACTGCTCCGGGTGTGTGTTCACTGCTGTGTGTGTGTGCACTTGGATGGGTTAAATGCAGAGCACAAATTCCGAGTATGGGTCACCATACTTGGCCACATGTCTTTTATTATTTATTATTTATTATTAATTGGACCTACTGTGGCTTAGCTTGAGTTTAATGTCATGCAGAAATAAAAGATTTCAAATGTTCACTTTATGGAGATAATAGAGATCTAACACCTGACCAAATAAAGCCAGCTTCATTCTGCTATCCTAAAGACCTAAAGGGATTTTTCTAATCATTTACTGAAAAGATTAGTTCTTATGTATTTCAAGTATAAATGAGCAGAATACATTAGACTTTGACTCATGAGAAACTGTTCTTTAGTGCTAAAGTGGCATCTTGTGTTATAATAGTGTGACATTGCTTGTTACTCAGTAACTAAAATGACAAAAGTGCAGAGATGGAGCAACAGGATGTGCTGATTGTAGTCTTAAGAGGTTCTTTAGGATTTCCTCTCCATTGTGTTAAACAAAGTTTGGATGATAGATTCTGCTCCCTAAAGGGGCATATCCAAACCCAACAGACATGATTATGTCTTCTTAACCCCTTCAGTCATTGGCTGGTGCTTTGTGTATCAGTCACAGACAGTTGAGTTGATAATTCTGCGCTAATGTACTTCTCTTTCTGGATTTCTTTTGGAGGTGGAGTTTGTGAAACTACTGAACAGGTACACCGAAAAGTCCTCAGCTCTGGGCACTCTTTACTTGACCGCTACTCACCTTATCTATGTGGAACAAAACAACAGCACACGCAAAGAAACATGGGTAATGTAGGCCAGTGGGAACAGAATATGCCTTGGGCTGCATCTGCAATTTCATTCTCTCTTGAGTAGGTACATATTTGTGAAGTAATTACTTCACAACCACTAAAAAATATGTTCTATATAGTGCGATTATGTAGTATGAATTTAATCCAGATGTACTACATTCGCCACGCTGTCATTATCATGTGACCTACCAACGTCAATTGCGTTGCCTCACTGCCATTCACAAAATCCTCTCCCGTGGCCTCAAGGGATAGTAAAGTGTCCATCATATGCACACATCAGGATCTCGCCAGAAGTAGTAGGTCATCCGGGTAATTTTTGCCTACTCTTTTATGAGTACTGTGAATTTGGACATACTACTCTTGTCTCATACTGTTTCTCGCCTACTATATAGTAGGAATGTATGCGATTTCAGATGCAGCCATGTTCTTCCACCATAGGGCATCTGTTGTTGAGTCTTTTAGAAATACACATCTAGATATGTCTGATAACAGTGGTTATCTTTCAATCCTGTGTGTTTGAAGGTGCTGCATCATCACATTGCGTCAGTAGAGAAACTTCCTTTAACCGCGTCTGGTTGTCCGCTCCTGATCCGCTGTAAAACCTTCCAGCTGCTTCATCTGCTGTTCCAACGAGAGCGAGATTGTCAGGATGTCTATCAGTCACTTCTGCGCCTTTCTCAACCAGGTACACACACCATACACATATTGGTGGTTTGTTGCATTGATATGAGCAAAGTTTTTAGGATTTATGCGATTTCGTTTTGTTTTTATGTTTTAGTTTTTTTTAATTGATAACCAACAAAAAATCAAATGTTAAAGTATGCAAGGCATGAAAACACATGTACATGGCAGTGTTATTTCATTATTATTTATATACGATTATAGTATTTATTATTATTTTGAATTGGCTTTTGTTCTGATCTTTTTGTTCGGACCAAATACAATGTTGATTTTTTATTTTTTATTTTTTTGGTGTGGTTCGCATTCACACTGTCCTTTTTGCAAGTGAACCAACATTTGTAAACAAAACCACACGTGTGCTAAGGTCATCCATTCATTGGACAGAAATTCTCAAGCAGAAAACCATACCAGAGTTCGTTTGGAACCGGACCGAGACCACCTCTTCAGCTGGGTCTCGGTACGGTTGTTTGGTCTGCACCTGAGTGCGATTGTATTCACACTTGCCCAAAAGATCTGCACCAACGGGGGAAACAAACTTGAGTTTGATTCAATCAAACCAAACAAGACCAGTGTGAATACACCCTTAAACTTATACTTCAGTTGGTTGCAACATTTCTAAATTTCATTAGAAATGTTGCAGCTTTAGTTTTTCAAGTTTACATTTTAATCTAATATTTATATTTTATTTCAGCTTTATTTCAGTCAGCGAAAAACAATTCTTAAAGGGATAGTTAACCCAAAAATTAAAATTATCCCATGATTTACTCACCCTCTAGCCATCCTAGGTGTATATGACTATCTTCTTTCAGATGAACACAATCGGAGTTGTATTAAAAAATATCCTTGCTCAGCTTTATAATGGTAGTGAATGGCACTCACAATTTTGAAGGCCAAAAAAGTGCATCCATCCATCAAAAAAGTAATCCATTTGACTCCATAAAGACCTTTCGATGCGAAGCGATGGGTTTTTGTTAGAAAAATATCCATATTTAAAACTTTATAAACTAAAATAACTAGTTTCTGGCAGACGGCTTACGCAAGTCGACTTGCGCCAAAAAAGTAGCTTCTGACGGGATGTATGACGTAGGATGTAGGAATAGCGTAAGCTTAGACGCCTCTCAGGGTTCAAACAAATAGGGGTGGGCAACAAACTCAAGCATCTCTTCTCGTATAACGAAATCCTCCGATATTTCTCTTTAAAAATTCTCGTTTTAGACTTCTAATACATGACCGGTTTAGGCCCTCTGCCGGATGCCAGTTCTTTTAGTTTATAAAGATTAACCCCCTGGAGCCATGTGTGGATATCTTTAATGATGGATGGATGCACTTTTTTGGACTTCAAAATCAGAGGAGCCATTCACTACCATTATAAAGCTTGAAAGAGACAGGATATTTTATAATATAACTCAGATTGTGTTTGTGTGAATGTAGATAGTCATATGCACCTAGGATGGCTTCAGGGTGAGTCATGGGATAATTTTAAATTTGGGTGAACCCTTTTTAATAATTTTAGTTAACAACACTAACAGCACATGCTTAATAAATGTAGTGACAGTTTAGGACTGGCCTAATAGCGACACCTTTGTTTCAAAAACTAATTCTTATTGGATTATGTCTTGCAGACTGACCCAACCACACACCTATTTGCTCTCAGATTCTAACTGTGCTTTTGTGTCATTTCAGTCAAAGAAGATGAGCTTTATGCCTTTCTCTATAATCCAAACCAAAACGAGGAGGATAGGAGACGGGGTTGGGAATTCATAAGTGTGGCGAACGACTTCAGCAGGATGGGTCTCTCCAATGAACATTGGGAAATTAGCCACCTCAACAAGAACTATGAGGTAGCGTATAGTAAACCTAGTAAAGTAAATATGCTTCCTGTTTAGGACCATTTCACAATAATTAGCCAAACTCTTTTATCTACTGACCACCATGATAAGAATGTTTTAGGCAGAACCCAGCAACAGTTTCAACCAAAGATACTACTGTTTAAAGTTTGGGGTCAGTAAGATTTAAAAAAAAAAAGAAATTAATACTTTTATTTTGGAAGGACACTTTAAATTGATCAAAAGTGATGGTAAAGACTTAACATTATTATTTATCTATTTCAGTTAAAAGCCTCACAACTGTTTTCAACATTTATAATTAGAGGAATCGTTCTTGTGCACCAAATCAGCATATTAGAATGGTTTCTGAAGGATCATGTGACACTGAAGACTGGAGTAATGATGCTGAACATTCAGCTTTGCCATCACAGGAATAAATTACATTTTAAAACAATCATTTTAATAAATTGTAGTAATATTTCTCAATATTACTCTTTTTACTATATACATGATTAAATAAATGCAGTCTTAGTGAGCATAAGAGACTTCTTTCAAAAATATCAACAAATCTTGTCGACCCCAAACTTTTGAACTGTAGTGTATGCACCCAAAACTTGATCAGAATATTTTTTTAAAACTTGATGAATTTTTATAATTAAATAATGTATCAATTTTATGTTCTTTTTTTCTCTCTCAAGGATCTTTCAAAAACTCAATCAAAAATGTCCCTCTGTCTCTCTTTTACACAGATCTGTAGCACTTATCCATCTATCCTTGGATTCCCTAAAAGTGCTAGTGTTGCTACAGTAACAGGCAGTGCCAAGTTTAGGAGCCGAGGGCGATTGCCTGTTCTGTCTTACTATCACAAAGATACAAAGGTATACAAGCACATGGCATGCACTTCTTAAATGCACACAATGGCTCTGTTCCACAACCACGTGGGCTCCCTACTTAGACAGCATTTTAAGGCATCATAGGCACACTCCTAGAGTGAAGGCTATTTCAAACAGTAGACATCATAAGTATGCTAAGACAATTGGCCAAATTCTAAGAAAGCATTGCATGTATCCTTAACAGATAATGTCCCACAATGCACTGCAACAAACTCATTCAATTCAGCAAAGATAGCCCAAAAAGTTGAGTGAAAAGCTTATACATACAATACTGCATAGTTATTGAATAAAATCTAATTAATATATTGAATGAATAATTTTAAAAGTAGATTAACGCTAGATTGTAGGCAGCAAAATGACTTACTAGGCTTTATAACTGCCAATTTTAACACAGTCAGTCTATTAATCGCATTTTTAGTTTGCTGTGCACCATGTTGAGGACATATAAATACATCAGTAGGTTTATACTGGAAAAGCGAGAAGTTGTGCTGCTAACAACATCCTTGTCTGTTCTTTGTACTTTGTGTTACTCTTGCAGGCTGCGATCTGTCGCTGCAGTCAGCCTTTGTCGGGTTTGAACTCTCGCTGTGTAGAAGACGAGCAGATGCTTCAGGTCATCAGACAAGCAAACCCCAACTGCCCTTTTATATATGTAGTGGACACACGGCCTAAGGTGTGACCTTTAACCTTAACCTTTCTATATGCAGTACATTAGAGGACAACTACATGATGGGACTTGTAAATGTTTATCTTTAAACATTCAACCATTCAACTGCTCTGGCATATATGTAGGAGTCACATGTGTATTCTTTCACCCTCTGACCCCATCTACTCTTCTATTTATGTAATGAACCATTCAATTCTAGTCATAATTTATTTTTTAGAGTTCAGTTATACAATGTATTTTATTTATATGTATTGCAAATATTTTATATACTGTTCTATTTATTGTTGTCCATCTCATGTTTTAACTAGAGAAATACACTTTTATTCCTTTCCCTTTTCTTTTAAAGAGAAATAACCGTAAGCCATGACCTGATCATTTGGAGCTACGTGTGCATACATTTATATGTGTTTTTGTCTTCGTCAGTTGAATGCAATGGCGAACCGTGCAGCTGGTAAAGGCTATGAGAATGAGGACAACTACTCCAATATCAGGTTCCACTTTCAAGGAATTGAAAACATTCACGTCATGAGAAACAGCCTGCAAAAACTGCTGGAGGGTGAGAGGACAAGCTTTTTCATTTGTACTGATATATGCAGCATATAACTCTTTATAAGCTAATTAAGCTTGTGTTTGTAACTCTATGCTCAGTTGAGTGTTGGTTGTACCTTTCAAACCAGTATTAGATAAAGTGATAGTTGGTTATACCTTTGTTCTTTCCAGTGTCCTCTATGAAATCACCTTCCATGAGTGACTATCTGACGGGTTTGGAGAATTCCGGCTGGCTTAGGCACATCAAATCTGTGATGGATGCAGGCGTGTTCCTCGCCAAGGTTCTGACCTCCAATCTATAATTGCATCGAGAGACACAGCAACACGCACAAATGATCAGCAAGTATTTCTGATTTACTCAGTCTTTTTGTTTGTGTTATAGGCTGTCTGTGAAGAGAGGGCGAGTGTGTTGGTACATTGTTCTGATGGTTGGGACAGAACGGCTCAGGTGTGCTCTTTGGCTTGCATACTGCTGGACCCATACTACAGAACCATTAAAGGCCTAATGGTAATGAGCTAGTAACCTATAACCTCAGGACTCCTGTGAATTTTAAGTGCATGCTCACATTCATGTCACACTGTTAGGCAGGTCATGGCTTTGCTAATTAAGTCATCAACTATTCCTGTCTAACTAAATATAAACTGCTGTTCAAAATTGTATGGTTGGTAAGATTCAGAAATACAGTAAAATAGTAATATTGTGATTTATATATTACAATTTAAAATGAATTGTTTTCTATTTTAATTTTGAGATGTACAGTTGTGGTCAGAATTATTGGCACCCTTGGTAAATATGATCAAAGATGACTATAAAAATAAATCTGCATTGTTTATCCTTTTGATCTTTAATTCATAAAATTAGCAAACGTGTAACCTTTCGTGAAGAAAAAGAATTGAAAGTGGGGGGAAAATCACATTATGAAATAAATGTTTTTCTCCAAAACACGTTGGCCACAATTATTGGCACCCATAGAATTTTTTAGGAGTAAAATATCTCTGAAGTATATTCTCATTCATATTTACATTTTTTAGCATCCCAGGGTGATCATGAACACGAAATTTTCCAGCCATGTCTTTCTGTTCCACAGGAGTATAAACATGAGGAAACACAAAGGCCAAATTCCCTTAAAGGATTAGTTCACTTTTAAATAAACTTTTCCTGATAATTTACTCACCCCCATGTCATCCAAGATGTCCATGTCTTTCTTTCTTCAGTCGAAAATAAATTAAAGTTTTTGATGAAAACATTCCAGGATTTTTTTCTATATAGTAGACTTGAATGGGCACCAAACAGTTGAAGGTCAAAATTAGTTTCACTGCAGCTTCAAATTGTTCTACACGATCCCAGGCGAGAAATAAGGGTCTTATCTAGTGAAACCATTGCTCATTTTCTGAAAAAAATTGAAAATTATATAAGTTTTAACCTTAAATGCTCATCTTGAACTAGCTCTCTTCTTCTTTATTAGAATTCCGGCAGTGTAGACGCTGCTAAGTGTATTACTGCCCTCCACAGGCCAAAGTTTGAACTAATTGTTATATACTATTGAACTAGCATATTGCATATAAATATTAGTTCAAACTTTGACCTGTGGAGGGCAGTAATACGCTTAGCAGCGTCTACACTGCTGGAATTCTAATAGAGGAGAAGAAGAAGAGAGCTAGTTCAAGATGAGCATTTAAGGTTAAAACTTATATAATTTTCAATTTGTTTCAGAAAATGAGCGATGGTTTCACTAGATAAGACCCTTATTTCTCATCTGGGATCGTGTAGAACAATTTGATGCCGCAGTGAAACTAATTTTGACCTTCAATTGTTTGGTGCCCATTCAAGTCTACTATAAGGAGAAAAATCCTGGAATGTTTTCATCAAAAACTTTAATTTCTTTTTGACTGAAGAAAGAAAGACATGGACATCTTGGATGACATGGGGGTGAGTAAATTATCAGGGAAAGTTTATTTAAAAGTGAACTAATCCTTTAATCATTCATCACAATGAGAAAAACCAAAGAATATAGTTCTGGTGTGCAGGAAAAGATTGTTGAGCTTCACAAAATAGAAAGTGGCTGTAAGAAAATAGCTAAAGCATTGAAAATCCCCATTTCCACCATCAGGACAATAATTAAGAAGTTCCAATTAACTAAAAATGTTACAAATCTGCCTGGAAGAGGACCCGTGTCTAAATTGTCCTAATGTGCGGTAAGGAGGAAAGTTTGAGTGGCCAAAGACTCTCCAAGGATCACAGCTGGAGAATTGCAGAGATTAGTTGAGTCTTGAGTCTCAGAAAGCCTAAAAAAAATGATCAAACAGCACCTACATCCCCACAAGTTGTTCGGGAGGATTTCAAGAAAATCCTCTGCTCTCATCCAGAAACAATCTCCAGCATATTCAGTTGTCAGACAAGACTGGAACTTCAAACAAGACCGGCTTCTATAGTCAGATGAAACTAAAAAAATAGCTTTTTGGTTAAACACATGGTTAAAAAGTACCCCATGCCCACGGTTCAATATACTGCTGGATCTTTAATGACGTGGGCCTATTTTTTTGCTGAAGGTCCTGGACATCTTGTTCAGATACATGGTATCATGGATTCTATCAAATACCAGCAGATAAAAATCAAAAGCTGACCGCTTCTGCTAGAAATCCAATAATGGGCCTTTGTTGGATCTTTTATCAGGATAATGATCCAAAACAAACATCAAAACCAACACAAAATTGTGTCACTGAGCACAAAATGAAGCTTCTGCCATGGCCGTCCCAGTCCCCTGACCTGAATCCTAAAGAAAATGAGTGGAGTGAACTGAAGAGAAGAAGCACCAACATGGAGCTGGGAATCTGAAGGATCTGGAGATATTCAGCATGAAGGAATGGTCTCTGATCTCTTGTCAGGTGTTCTCCAAACTCATCAGGCATTATAGGTGAAGACTCAGAGCTGTTATCTTGGCAAAAGGAGGTTGCAAAAACTATTGAATAAAAGGGTGCCAATAATTGTGGCCAACGTGTTTTGGAGAAAAACATTTATTTCATAATGTGATTTTCCCCCCACTGATAATGTGATTTCATAATGTGATTTCCCCCCCACTAATTCCCCCCACTGAACCATGATTCTTTTCCTTCAATGAAAGGTTAGATTTTTGCTAATTTTATGAATTAAACATCAAAAGGATAAACAATGCAGATTTATTTTTATAGTCATCTTTGATCATATTTACCAAGGGTGCCAATAATTCTGACCACAACTGTAATTCATTCCTGTGATGGCAAAGCTGAATTTTCAGGAGCCATTACTCCAGTCTCAAGCGTCCTTCAGAAATCATTATAATATGCTGATTTGTTGCTCAAAAAACATTTCTTACTAATATTATCAATGTTGATAACAGTTGTGCTTCTTAATATTTTTGTGGAAACCATGATACATTTTTTCAGGATTCTTTGATGAATAGAAAGCATTTATTTTAAATGTGTCTTCACTGTCATTTTTGATCAAATTAATGCGTCCTTGCTGAATAAATATATTCATTTATTTTACAAAATCTTACTGACCCCAAACTTTTGAACAGTAGTGTATATTAAAAGGTAAAAAAAAAAAAAAAATCTTTTTTTTTCTCTTTTACAGGTTTTGATAGAAAAGGAGTGGATCTCTTTTGGCCATAAATTCAGTTACAGGTAAAAACTTTCACTGCTGTTGCATGAATTATTAAATAACCCATAAAACAGTATCACAGCATTTAATAACAGCAAATATAAATATTATATAGCAGTATTATTAATATATTAAATATTAAAATGGTGTTGCTAAAATGTGATAATTACCTTTTGTATACTATAAAAAGGCTGATTAATAGTGATCTCTGTAGCCATTATTGTCAATACCTGGTCAGTTTTTTTATGACATCATGTGTATGTTTGTGCTCTAGGTGTGGCCATCTGGACACCGACCCCAAGGAAGTGTCTCCGGTGTTCACCCAGTTCCTGGAATGCGTGTGGCAGCTGTCAGAACAATTCCCCTGCGTATTTGAGTTCAATGAACGTTATCTCATAGAAATACACAATCAAGCCTACGCCTGTCAGTACGGAAACTTCATCGGCAACTGCCAGAAAGAGCGGCTGGAGATGAGGTGAGGATAGAATTCTTACACATACACACACACACACACACACACGTACATGTATGTAAAATAAAGATCAGTCAGCATTTAATGTGTGTGCTTCAAAATTAAAAGCAGATAGTCTTTATTAGAACAGAATGAAATCAAACATACTCTGTTTGTTTGCTTTTTTGCAAGTCTTGAATGTTTTTAAATGCTTTGCTTACATTCTGTGTGGGATTTTAGGTTGCATGAAAAGACGTTTTCATTGTGGCCACATCTTCTGGAGAACCAGCATCAGTATCGAAACCCCTTGTACCGGCGTTCAGTAGAGAGCACTATTCTCAGACCAAGCACTTTACCCCTGCATTTCAAGTATGAATACACTCTCAAAGACATGAATAAACCAGCTTTGCCACTTGTTTCCAACAAACACAGATTGGTGTAAATGCACAACAACTTTACAATCCACTGTGCTATCTACAAACAAAAAGATAATAGTGGTGTAATACTGTTCAAATACTGTCACTAGCTTAGTTTCAGTCCACCTACTTTTATGCCCATTATGGGATATCGCATACAAAAACGCTGGATGGAAACATGCATTATATACAAAATTATTATATAAAGTGGATTTTCAGACTGCAGCAAATTTTTTCCCCTGTTATATTTAGTGCCAGATTATCAGGAAGTGACGATTTTGTTCTCTTCGGCTCACTGGATGGAAACAGTGCTTTATTTGCAAATGTTTTTATGCAATATTCCAATTTTGTGCACAAGTTAAATTTGCAACTTTGGATGGAAACATAGCTAGTGAGACCAAATTAGTTCAGTTTCTTTAATGTCTTGTGTTTTTACTGAAAAATTTTGCACCAAAAGCGTGATAACAAATATCCAACTAAGTTTTAATGAAGTGCTGTATTGTGTATTTGTGTTGACCAGATTCTGGTGTGGGATGTATAACCACTATGACAGAGGCATGCATCCAAAACAGTCTGTTCTAGACCAGCTGCTGTCCCTCACAAAGAAGCAGGTAGAAGGAGAAAGAACCATGACTGAATTACAGCGAGTAAGTGGGGTTGTGGGAGTTGCAGTTTTTAAACAGAGAGGTATTTGATTGACATGACGCTGTCTCCCTCTCCTCCATTTACAGCAGCTGGCTGTTGCAGATGGAGTTCTCCCTGATCCATCTGGACCAATCAACACACCTGCAGAACAGGACAGTCCAATTGAGAAGACTCCCACTGCTCCTGTTGTCCAATCAAACGGAAGCTGTGCTCCTTTGATTAATGGCGACGCAGAGGAGGTGGGTTCAGGAGCTGAAAAGTGCAATGAGAAAGAAGGGGCAGAGCCAGCAGCCACCGAACACGATCTGACCTCCTCTAAGGACAAACCTGTTTCTGTGGAAACAGAACATTCCAAAGAGGAGGTACAAGAATCCTATTGAGTCTCCATAGTAACAGATTGGACATTTTGACTGAAACCCCAAAGAACAAATGTCTGGAGTATTGAAAAGATACATGCAGTACTGTTTCCACAGTTTAGGCCGCTATAATACAAACGTCCACACACTCGTTTGTGATTGTGTATTATTATACATGAGGTTTTTCTAGCTCTGTGTGTATTCTTTTTTTATTCTATCTGTTTTGAACATTGCTGAAATGTTCAGTGGACTTGAGTGTGTTTGTTGGCCTTCAGACCGTGAGGATTGAAGCTATATGCTTTGATCACAGGTAATCAGAATCATTTATGTTTTGTTTAAATGCCATTTTGATCAAATTTGACCTTGTTTTATTGGAGTTCTTTTGTATGATAGGTTGTTTTTTTAATGTCTGGCTTTTAATTACACTTTCCATGTAATATGTGTAGTACATTTGAAAACCAGACCCTATACTGATTTATTCAGACACATAAGCAGCTGTTGTGAGATTCAGGTAGCTAAAGGGAACACACTATTAGAAAACGGGTCAAAATGATGATTTTTTTTTTTTTCTTCACACAAGGGCATAGTATTATTTTTGTGGTGTTCCATATTGTAAGCGCTGTTCATTTTGCATGCAAAGCAACACAGCTGAAATGCTGCTGATTGAAAGCAATGGGATGCCACATTGTTTTAGCCTAGCTCTAATGCCAAACAAATAATTTGATGCACATGAAATAGTTGATGGTGGTCCTTCAAGAATATAACTAATGTCCTTTTGACCAAGCCTTTTGAATACATTGCATATATAGTTTTGCAAAGCAACATTGTTTTTAATGATGTCTACTGGATGTGTAAAATGAGCCTATTGCTGATGGATGTGGAAACCAGGGTTCAATGTTTGAACCATTGAACCCTGGCTGCTATGGAGCTCCAGAGATGCAAAATCAATATATTTTTAAAAATGTTTCCTTTTTTGAGAAGCATTTGTTTACATTTATTATTTTTTGATTAAATGAGAAAAAAAAAAGTTCTGTTTATTAAATGTTCAGCAATAGTCAAAAGGGAATTTTGAAATCACCAATGAGAGTGAAATCACTGAAAATGACAGCCTGTGGTTACATTACATATATTATTTTTTTAAACTAAATAGTTTTGCTGTGTAATTACATAAGTTTATATACGCTTGTTTTGATCACTGCACTGTTTTGTACCACTTTTGTACACCATTACATTTAAATGGATGTTTTCTTTAAATAAAGATTTTAGTAACGATGTGGATTATATTATGCTATTATATTATTTGCATTATTATGATTTAACCCACTCATTACACATACAGAAGGACCGAATCTTAATGGCGGTGTGTGCGCGCACAGCGCCCCCTGTGGCCGCCCGGAGAACATCTTCCGCTGCTCGTCGTCAGTGTTTGGCTTATTATTAGCTCGGTGAGTGTCCTTGAGACGAAAACACTCTTAAAATATCTGATAAATGGTCATGTTATATATTTGTACTAGTTTATACAGGTAAAATGTGTGTTTGTTCGACAGCAGGTCGCCGAGAGCTAGTCAAACTCTGCGTTATTTACAAATACTGTAGTTAAATCTACCGAGCTCAAAGAGCTTGAGAATAAATATTCTTCCGTATGCGCACAGTATTACTCTCAATTGAGTTTAGTAACATAAACCCTTTAAGAATCCAGTTTTGCATGTATTTATGGGTTTTTATCTCATTTGCTAGCTGGCTAACTGGTGTTGTGTTTGCTTGCTAGTAAGTTAGTGCGTTAAAGCTAATGCAGATAAATAAAGTTCATCATGACAAAGCGTTTTAATGTTATGAACGCAGTCACAAAAAACAGTATCATTATCATATAATCTTAATTTACTCAATAATAATAATAATATCCCAATATAAGGGTTTGTTGTTATGCACAACTGAACTGAAATTCATCTTGAACATTCTGCCTGAAAATCTAGGTTAGCCTCCAGTGTTGTTTTTGGTAACTAAAACTATTTTTATATATGTATTAGATAAAAACGTTTTACAAAAAAGGAAGTACTAAAAATGCTAAAACAAATAAAAAATAAAACAATAGAAATATTTAACAATAAAAATAATAAAAGCACAAAGTTATTCAAACTAAAATTAAAATGAAACTGATGCAGAGGCACAGAAAACACTAATCTCCGCATAAACTTTCTTTTTCTCTACAGTTCTCTATGCTCTACCTGCGGCCGGTGGAAGAGGATGAATCTGCTTTTGAGAGTCTGGAGCTGAACCGAGCTGTGGCTGACGATGACCATTTCCTGTTGGCTGAGCTACTGTCACAAGAACGCTACAGGAAGTGCATTAATCAGCAGAGCGGTTGGGGTATCCCAGGTACCCCGTTACGCATGGCTGCGTCCAAAGGTACATGTGTCACCCTTGCATGCGCACTCTGATGTCACATCTGAGTTTGTTGGACACCAAGACGCAGTTTTTTTCCCCCCTGCAGGTCACCTGAGATGCCTGCAGTTGCTCCTGGCCCATGGGGCAGATGTGGATCCCCTTGATGTGAAAGCCCAGACTCCTCTTTTCACTGCCGTGTGCGGGCGTTACTTGAGCTGTGTGCTCGCCCTGCTCCGTGCTGGGGCTAATCCGAACGGAAGTCACCTGAACAACAGCTCGCCCGTGCTCACCGCCGCCCGAGAGGGTGACCCGGAGATCCTCCGCCAGCTGCTTCAGCACGGGGCGGAGGTCAACGCCAGGTCAAAGGTGACGCTGTGGGCATCGGGGGTTGCTGTGTGCAGCGGCCCGCTTTACCTGTCAGCCATATATGGACACCTGGACTGCTTCAAAATGTTGCTGTTATATGGGGCGGATCCGAACTATAACAGCCCAGAAGAGAAGGTGATTGGCAGGGCCACGCAGCAGAAGACGGTCCTGGAATTGTGTTTGAGACACGGCTGTGGAGTCGAATACATTCAACTGCTCATTGACTTTGGGGCAAATGTCTACCTGCCGACCCTCATTATAGAGAAGAGCACCAAACAGAATGAAGCTGTTGAGCTGTTGCTGACAGAGCGAGGTGAGAAAATTGTTTTTAGCAGTATTATGTTTCTTTAAAAAAAAAAAATCCATCAGTGTTTTTTTTGGTGACCAAA
>RJVU01073043.1:2388998-2432164 GCA_003731715.1 Anabarilius grahami | reverse complement strand
CAATATTTATTTTATCTTAAAATATATTTAAAATTATTTTTAAAATTATCTTTAAAATAAGCAAAGATGCAAATTACAATCAATATGACAATATAAGAAAGAAAAAATGAAATTACCAGTACTTTAAAAATTTCAGGTAGGCTACAGAAGGTCTATTTAACAGTAGTATTAAGAAATTAAATAAAAGTAAAATAAATAACTAAATAAAGCACTGCATAGTCTTCACTCTATAAATTAACTTTACACTGATTCTTAATAAATATATTAAAGATATTCAGTCAAGCAGTGGGTACCTTTTTTTTTATTTTGTTTGTTTAATTATTAATTATTAATTTATAATTAATGTTAATTATTCACACAGACAGCAGCTGCAGGTTTATTAGGCTGCCATCTCTTTAAGACCTGACACATGGATCACACCCCATTTCTTTCTGTTTATGTTCACTTAAGAAATACCTGACTGTGTTAGCATAGATACTTGCCTGGATGTGCATTTTGACATATTTTTGACCATTCAAGTGCAAAAATTTGTGAAAGAGAACTGAATTTGCGATTGCATGCTGTCTGAAAGGTGGCGTTCTTCAGGTTTGAGCCCGGCAAAGCGAGTAGTGCTTTGAGCTCTTTTTCGATGCTTATTAATAATATCTTAAAGGATTAGTTCACTTTCAAATAAAATTTTCCTGATAATTTACTCACCCCCATGTCATCCAAGATGTCCATGTCCTCCTTTCTTCAGTCAAAAAGAAATTAAGGTTTTTGATGAAAACATTCCAGGATTATTCTCCTTATAATGGACTTCAATGGCCTCCAAACGGTTGAAGGTCAAAATTACAGTTTCAGTGCAGCCTCAAAGGGCTTTAAACGATACCAGACGAGAAATAAGGGTCTTATCTAGCAAAACGATCTGTCATTTTCTTTAAAAAAACAAAACAAATGTATATGCTTTTTAAACACAAATGATCGCCTTCCAAGTGCTTCGGCATTCCGCCTTCCGTATTCTTCAAAAAGCTTACGCTGTATGTCCTACACCTTCCCTATTCTGAAACTGGTGCCCCGTTCGTTCCGTAAGTTGGACATGGACATCTTGGATGACGGGGGTGAGTAAATTTTTATTTGAAAGTGGACTAATTCTTTAATAACTCTTTTTAAACATCAAACATGTCTCAAGCTTTATTTTCTCATGCGCTGTGTGGAAATATTTTAGTCCCTGCAGGGAGAGGAAAGCAGAGCTCTGCACACGCTGTCATGCATTGATGCAAATTATGAAATACGGCTCTTATTAGAATGCTGTCATTCAAATAACACTGATTGCCATGTGCTAAATAACTTTTTATTATGTTAAATAACTGTTTTATTAATCTCTCTCTTTTTTTCTTTTCTTTTTTTTGTTTACAGGGTGTCCAAAGACTCTGGCATCTCAGTGTAGGTTAGCCATTCGTAGACACCTGATACAGGTGAACAAGATTCACTCTTTGGACTCTCTGGAGATTCCACCCAGGCTCATCAACTATCTCAAACACAAGTCTATGAGCAGTGCATTAGTTTACTGACAAACCAGAGCATATTCAACTGTGCCTTACTAAAGGACAGACTTGATCATTCACACATAGACTGGACAGGCAGACCATACAGACATCTAGAAGGAAGGAAACACAGTACATCTGTACTAATGATGTCGACTCGTTCGTATGCAATCTCACAGACAGACCGATACACTGCTAACAACCTCAGTTTACATATATGGCGTGTGTTAAACTTGAACATCTTCATACATTAATTTGCTTGATAGTCATTTAAAATTGTAATGTGTAATATTACTGTATGAAATATTACCAGAAGTGTTGTCTAGGAAAGTTAATGCTCTAGAACTATGCGTTTCCATACAGCCTTGTTCTCTCTTTTCATTTTCCATAGTAAATTAGGCTGTTGTAAAAATGATTTTTACTGAATAATTAGTGTATTTGTTAAAGAGTTACAGCTTAATGAAGGATGTAAAATTGTTGGTAACTGTCTTATCAATCTTAATATGACATATAAAATCTATTGTGATGTACTTGTGTCTATGAATCCCTTGTTTAGAGCAGATGCACTCTTCCAACAGATGTATAACCCCCAGGGTGTGCAGGTGCCAGGTAGAGTGTAATGGAGATCATTCTGTTCAGAACATTAGTTCCAGAGTCTTCATAAGGATTTATGACACATGTATTGAAGAATGTTGCTTGAGGATTTCACTTGAGGATCAAAACGTGTATCAGTTTATGCTAATGTAATATAAATATGGGCTTCTGCAAGTGTATTTTGACAACATTATTATGCAATGGATGACATCTGGCTTGTTAGTTTGTTCATAAAATTGAAGTGCTGAACATCAGAATGTTTATCTGTGGTTGTTTTTCCTCTATATTTTATGGGGTCATTTAAGATGCCGGTTTCCTCATAGAGAATGTTTTTATTCACTTCATAAAATAGTATTATTGCACAGATGTGGAAAACTTAAAATACTAACATTTAGCATAGAGGAGCTGAGATACACAATGCAGAGACAGACCTTAACAAATATAGACTAGACCAGGGCTTTAACTCTAAAAAGGTTTTTGTATCCTCATTTTTTGGTTTCATGTTGAAAGGTTGTTGTTTGTGAATATTTAGATCTGATGCCTCTGTTCATGCATTCTTTTAGCTCACGGGCAGCGTTTAAAAACAACCACCTGTAGTAGGAGATATATTAACCTTCAGATAAAAGTTGATATATTTCACATATTTACAATATTTAGAGGGGACTTGTTGCATGTTTAAAAAGTTAAGCGTTAGCCCATTACATTTGTTGAAATTTTATGAATTTAATTTTTACATTTTTCATAATCTGTAACTGTATCTCATGGAATATGTTACCCTTTTATGGGTGTAAAAATAGACTCTGTGGTCTTTAGACTTTATATTTTGGCCTTTATACTTTTTATACTTTATACCTTTTGAGAAAATCAGTTTAATACTTAAAGTTAGGCAAAAACCAGAAGAGAAACATTTTAATTCAAATGTATTTGTAACCTGCTTTTCATGATAATACTTTAAATTCGGTTTTATTCTATAGCGGCCAATTTTGTTAACACATTAAGTTTGAGAGCCTTAAAGGATTAGTTCACTTTTAAATAAACTTTTCCTGATAATTTACTCACCCCCATGTCATCCAAGATGTCCATGTCTTTCTTTCTTCAGTCGAAAAGAAATTAAAGTTTTTGATGAAAACATTCCAGGATTTTTCTCCTTATAGTAGACTTGAATGGGCACCAAACAATTGAAGGTCAAAATTAGTTTCACTGCAGCTTCAAATTGTTTAACACGATCCCAGATGAGAAATAAGGGTCTTATCTAGTGAAACCATCACTCATTTTCTGAAAAAAATTGAAAATGATATAAGTTTTAACCTTAAATGCTCATCTTGAACTAGCTCTCTTCTTCTTCTTTATTAGAATTCCAGCAGTGTAGACACTGCTAAGTGTATTACTGCCCTCCACAGGTCAAAGTTTGAACTAATTGTTATATACTATTGAACTAGCATATTGCATATAAAAATTAGTTCAAACTTTGACCTGTGGAGGGCAGTATTACGCTTAGCAGCGTCTACACTGCTGGAATTCTAATAGAGGAGAAGAAGAAGAGAGCTAGTTCAAGATGAGCATTTAAGGTTAAAACTTATATAATTTTCAATTTTTTCAGAAAATGAGTGATGGTTTCACTAGATAAGACCCTTATTTCGCATCTGGGATCGTGTTGAACAATTTGAAGCTGCAGTGAAACTAATTTTGACCTTCAATTGTTTGGTGCCCATTCAAGTCTACTATAAGGAGAAAAATCCTGGAATGTTTTCATCAAAAACTTTAATTTCTTTTCGACTGAAGAAAGAAAGACATGAACATCTTGGATGACATGGGGGTGAGTAAATTATCAGGAAAAGTTTATTTAAAAGTGAACTAATCCTTTAAACACATTGAGTTAAAAATTTTCCGTGGACCCCTGGGGGTCTCCAGATCCCAGTTTGACCAGTCATGTAGGCCTATCTATTGCCAAAACTCAACTCAAATTTGAATTGCACACATAAATACCATTATTTCAATTACCATATTGTCCTAGTGCATTTGCAACAGAGTATTTAATGTCTTGTTAAATGTTTATCTTATTTTTTTGTATATTATTATTATTTTGTTAATATTATTTCTGGCTCCTTGTCGTATTTCCCCCCTCTGTCACTGCTGTTTATTGTGTATATGCAAATACAGTAACAGAAATAGATAATACCATGGTACTACACTTCCCAAAATGCACGTAGCACGGAAACGCCGACAGCCGCTCCAGCGCTCACTGAACAAAGTGAATCACAACCGCGAGCTCCTCCAGCGCTGCGTGAGGAGGGAGCACATCTCTGCATTCTCGGGCGGAAAAGATGGAAAAATAAGGCGAGTATCGCTCATGTTTCCATCTCTGTTTATTTTCGCTCTTTCACTCTGTGAGTAGGCACGCAGAAGCAGCTGTTTGTATATCAAAGTTATGTGAATATCAGTGAAGCGGTCGCAAGCTGGTTAGCGTCTGGGCTAGCGCGCGCCAGTTGCGCGTTCATTCGCAGTGATGGTGTCCAGCTGGGGACACTGGGGGAAATCTGTTGATATAAGTTTTTTTTATTACTAATAATATTTTCAGTGCAGCAATCGGTGTAATTGGTCCATGGGGTGTAGTTCTTCGGAGTGCACGCTATCTGTATGTGTTTTCCCTTTGTTTATGTTGTACATACAGTGAGTGTTCAGGCCCGTTGGATTCAACCAGCTTTTGTTTTGATTGGTGTAATCCAGCGGAACTTCACTCACGTTATCTGTTGCATTGCAAGACTGAACACTTTGCTGCCATTGGCTGTTTTCGTGTTATTGTAGGTTAACTTGTCTTCCTCAGTGGTTTAGGAAATCTTACATTTTTTTATCCAAATTATTTCCACCTAAAAATGCACATGTAGCCTAATTTACTAATTTCATAGCTAAATTACACTGCGTTATAATGTTTTATAATTGATCATAGTAAGGCTCAGTAAGACCCAACAGACAATTGTTAACAAAATGTATGGTACTGTTTTTACAGTTTTAAACAGAAAGACATCAAACAATGAGAGATGCATTTATTATTGTTTTGTTTCATTTTTATATATATATATACACTACCGTTCAAAAGTTTGGGATCACTAAGATTTTTAATGTTTTTAAAAGAAGTTTTGTCTGCTCACCAAGGCTGCATTTATTTCATTAAAAATACAGTAAAAACAATAATATTGTGAAATATTATTACAATTTAAAATAACTGTTTTCTATTTGAATATATTTTACAAAGTAATTTATTCTTATGTTGGCAAAGCTGAATTTTCAGCATCATTACTCCAGTCTTCAGTGTCACATGATCCTTCAGAAATCATTCTAATATGCTGATTTACTGCTCAAGAAACATTTAATGTGTACAATTGTACAAAATATTTGTGTACAATATTTTTTTTTCAGGATTCTTTGATGAATAGAAAGTTCAAAAGAACAGTGTTTATTTGAAATATAATCTTTTGTAACATTATTAATGTCTTTACTGTCACTTTTGATCGATTTTAATGCATCCTTGCTGAATAAAAGTATTCATTTCTTTAATTTCTTTTCAAAAAAATAAAAATAAAAATTCTTACTGACCCCAAACTTTTGAACGGTAGTTTATAATGTTACAAAAGCTTTGTATTTCAGATAAATGCTGTTCTTTTGAACTTTCTATTCATCAAGGAATCCTGAAAAAAAAGTACACAACTGTTTTCAACATTGATAATAATCATAAATGTTTCTTGAGCAGCAAATCAGCATATTAGAATGATTTCTGAAGGATCATGTGACACTGAAGACTGGAGTAATGATGCTGAAAATTCAGCTTTGCCGTCACAGCGGGAATAAATTAATTTGTAAAATATATTCAAATTGAAAACAGTTATTTTAAATTGTAATAATATTTCACAATATTACTGTTTTTACTGTATTTTTAATTAAATAAATGTAGCCTTGGTGAGCAGACGAAACTTCTTTTAAAAACATTAAAAATCTTACAGATCCCAAACTTTTGAACGGTAGTATATATATATATATGAGTTATTTTACGAAAACGGGTGCCATTTGGGTCCGCAACATTTGATCAGATGCATAAGGCACAACAAATGTCCCAAAGTCTGTTTCTAAAGCTTAAGGTTATTAATTCAAGTGTTCTTTTTAACATGATATATGATCAAATGGTTTTTTTGAAGATTAGCATACATAGCCAATTTCACATGTCCGTGTTAACCAACATGACATTTGCATCTAAAATATCACCAAATAAGTTATATATTTTTTCAAACATATACTATTTTCAGGATTATATGTGTCTCCCTGTTTACACAAAATATATTTATTCACAATAAACCTTATTTTTTTTGTAAATATTTTATGATTTGTGCACGTCCCTCAGTTTGACTTACCACCCCGTCACACTAACTTGTTTTATCTATAAATAATGCTCTGTTCCTTTAAATGACATCACAAAGCCTAAGTAACATAATTTGAGCCTTATAGCCACCAAGAGCAAAAGTAGGCAACTATGTACATTTTTTTTTTTTACATTGTTTATTTGTTGCTTTTTCATGTTAGGCAGGGCCCGTCAAGCTTAAACTTACCACCCCGTCATGCAAAATAGATGGGAAAACTGTTTTTTGTTATTTTTTTTACATTAATAATTCAAAGATAATTATATTTCAGATTGAATGCATGTATGCTAGTTGAGAAACTTGACCACATGGGAGATTTGCGGACATTTTGGGATGAAATTTGACGGGGTGGTAAATTTCATCCCAAAATGTCCCCTGATAAAAATCACATTCTGGGGGGTAAAACTTTTTTTTGGGCAGGGTTCCCTCAGTAAAATGTGCATTCCAAGGGCTAAATATCATGTTATTTGGGCTCGCTTCAACCCGTGGACATGAAAAACAACCCACCGCAACAGTGTTAAAGTAGCCTAGCCCAATTTCGCAGGAACAACGCAGTGTTAATGAACCAACACTGTTTGGTTCATTAATTCACTCACTCACTCACACACTTTTTAGTCAAGTTGAAGGTCTCCCCTCCCCCAGTTTTTAAAGTTTAAAACCAGCAGATCATATAGAGGAACACTTTGTCCATACCACCCCGTCACATCAGTTACCACCCCGTCACATTTACCACCCCGTCACAGGGTCATTTTGTTAAAGGTTTATGGAAAGAAAATGAAATATTACATAAATGAATGTTGAATGATGTTCTTGACTTGTTGTGTGGACTGATCAGATAAATGTAACTTTATTTGTATTTTTTAAGTAAATTTATTTTTTCAGTACAAACAATGAGGCCATTGAAAGGTCAAATTCATGTTTCAATATTAAAAATCTTAAAAGAAAATAAAAATATTAAATTACAGACTTTCTATTGATGGTTTCCAAAAAAGGGACATTTTTCTATTAGGAAAACATTCGATTTTAAAAATCTATTTCTTGTTTTACTACTCCAATGGCATACATATTGTCCGTGACGGGGTGGTACAAGAATGGATGCCTTGTCTGAATAAAAAGGATAATATTAATAAAGATTTTGTGCCTGAGGTGGGAAAATGTTTTTTGGAGGATTAACATATCTTTCAATTTGTAGGTTTGTTTAAAAAAAAGTTTGTTCATAATGAAAATTTTGAAAAATGCAAAGTGGAAATGGCACCCGTTTCGTAGAATGACTCGCATATACATACACATGAATCTATTGATTACCTATTCAGAATGTGATTTTGTATTTTCCACTTGTGATTGGCTGCAATTATGCTTTAAATAAATTGTAAATAAACATCTTTGATGCTTCTGAGTGCTTACATATACAGGGGAGCATCTAAAAAGCAGGCATCTATCAGTGGATCCCTAATATATCCGCTGATAGATGCCTGCTTTCAAATGCTCCCGTGCGTATCTGTGTAAGCGCTCGGAGAAGTGTCAAAGATGTCTATTTACAACATGTTTTTGAAGCGTTGATCGTTGTAGCCAATCACAGATATATCTGTTGAGTGCGTGAACACAATAGCCAATCAGAGATGTTTAAGAATCCACTCAACAGCGCTCAAAATGCTAAGGGGAAATGCTGGTTTTGTCACATTTTTTAAATTTCAGTACTGATGTTGATACGTTCGACAACACTTAGTACAGGGCAAGGCAAGGCAATTTTATTTGTATAGCACATTTCATACACAATGGTAATTCAAAGTGCTTTACATAAAGAATAATAATAAAAATAGAACATAAGGAATAGAAATAACAGTAAAAACAGAATTTTGCTATCTGGATGTAAGAGCTATGAAGTCTTAGGGAGCTTTTTGTTGTTTTTGTTGTCCGTCAGAGTGGATCTAAACGGATCTATCCATCAGAGCGGATCTGAATGGATGTTCTTACATTTCACACACACACCGCTCTCACACAATCCCCAAATCGCAGTTCTTCAACTCATTCCCTTACGACCTTAAGTCTTATGACCACTCAACGTTAAGTTACATTCTATCCTCCTTCCCTACATGCCAATTCTTTCTGCATTCACCTTCTTTTCCTTCTGTCTGCTTCTTCTAGATTTCACTTTCTTCCTAATTCTCCCAGCTCTTTCAACCAGACAGCAATATTTAAAATGCATTAAAAGTCAGAATAACAAGATGATACATAAAAGATATAAAATACATTAAAAATGAAATAAAAACAGGAAAAGGAATTAAGAGAATAAAAAAAGATAATATGTATAAAATAAAGTGCAAACAGTTCGGACATAGCACAGTGCTCAATCAGCAAATGCATAGATAAAAAGATGTGTTTTGAGTCTGGATTTGAATGTGGCTACTGTTGGAGCACACCTGATCTCTTCTGGAAGCTGGTTCCAGCTGCGGCTGGCGTAACAGCTAAAAGCAGACTCTCCTTGCTTTGAGTGAACCCTTGGTATTTCTAAATGACTTGATCCTGATGAACTGAGTGATCTGTTAGGTTTATATTCTATGAGCATATCTGCAATGTATTGAGGTCCTAGGCCATTGAGTGATTTATAAACCAGTAACAGTACTTTGAAATCAATTCTAAATGCAACTGGAAGCCAGTGCAAGGACCTGAGGACAGGTGTGATGTGTTCATGTTTTCTGGTTCTGCTCAGAATCCTGGCAGCAGCGTTCTGTACGAGCTGCAGCTGTCTTATGGTCTTTTTGGGAAGACCAGTGAGGAGCCCATTGCAATAATCCACCCTGCTGGTGATGAAAGCATGAACAAGTTTGTCTAAGTCTTGACTGGAGACAAAGCATCTAATTCTTGCAATATTTTTGAGATGATAATATGCTGATTTAGTTATTGTCTTTACATGGCTACTGAAACTCAGGTCTGACTCCAAAATCACACCAAGATTCCTGACTTGATTTTTAGTTGTTTGACCCCTAGAGTGAAGGTACATGTTCACTTTGAGAACTTCATCTTTGTTTCCAAACGCAATGACTTCAGTTTTGTCTTTGTTTAACTGAAGGAAGTTTAGGCACATCCAAATATGCATTGGCACAGGGAGTCAATGGGGCTGTAGTCGTTAGGTGATAGGGCTAGGTAAATCTGGGTGTCATCTGCATAACTGTGGTATGCAATTTGGTTCTTTCTCATTATTTGGCTCAATGGCAGCATATATAGGTTGAACAGGAATGAGCTAAAGTTTGCGAAATGAGACTTTCATTCGCATTCAGGCCAGTGTTGCATCATCACTAAAGTTTATCATTTGCATGTCGTTTTAAAGGTATGTTTACACAACAAATATTGTACTAAAAACTTAAAAGTTTTTCCTTTGCGTTCGAGTACAGATGACAACGTTGCTTTGTAAAGAAAAACTATGTGCCTATAGACTGAACATGTAATACACATGCGTGTGACGTCACCGTTTTCACAAATTCGTGTTTTTTGTATTTTACACAGAGACAATAACTGTATCATTTTAAAAAACGTGCACTTTGAAACCCGTTTTTAAACTTTTCAAACTGTTTTCAGGCCCCCAAAACTCTATTGTTGTGTAAATGAATGGCCAAAGCACATAAGTTTTCTGTTTTTAGTTGAAAACGGTGTCATGTAAACAGCATGACAAGTCTTGCCAATTTAAACATTCAGGGGCCTCTACAAAAACGCAAATTTGTGAAAACAGTGACGTCATATTATGTGTTCAGTCTAACGGTGCATAGTTTTTCTTTACAAATTGACCCTATCTACTACTGGCCTGGCATGCATAATATAGCGTTTTTAAGGTTCTGTGTGATCGGGGATCAAAAATTTCAGTTTTTAGTACATCGTTGTTGTTGTGAACGTGCCCTCAGTATTCGCGCGCTCTCTAAGAGATGTTTTTTTTTTCCTGTCTTAAATGAATGTAAACCGTTGAGAAAGAAAACGCATTCTTAACAATATATTGGATCTGTGCATTAGGCCTAGGTCTTAAAGTGACAGCAGCTTAATACGTCATTAATAGGGCTGTAACGGTACATCTCAATCACAGATATACAGGTGCTGGTCATATAATTAGAATATCATCAAAAAGTTGATTTATTTCACTAATTCCATCCAAAAAGTGAAACTTGTATATTATATTAATTCATTACACACAGACTGATATATTTCAAATGTTTATTTCTTTTAATTTTGATGATCATAAGTCAAGTCAAGTCACCTTTATTTATATAGCGCTTTTTACAATGCAGATTGTGTCAAAGCAGCTTTACATTGATAACTGGTACATAATTTTGGCTGCACAGCAGCTCTTAAAGAATAGTGTCAATGCAGGCAGATCAGAAGCACTGTTGATTAAATGTCAAGAATACTGTTGAATATCAAATGTCAAGTCAAATGTCAAGTGTCCCCAACTAAGCAAGCCAAAGGCGACAGCGGCAAGGAACCCAAACTCCATCAGGTGACAACCTTGGGAGAAACCAGGCTTAGTCGGGGGGCCAGTTCTCCTCTGGCGAACAGTGCTTTGTTACAAATCAGGTTGCTATCATAAGTCTGATAGGATCGCACCAATCAAAGTGTTTATTTCAGTTCCGTCCAGTTGAGGATCGTATTCATCACGCCGGTATGGACGGTTTGTTGAGGAACTGTGCTACTGGCTGTCGTGTCGATGAGGCCTTCACGATGGATGATCTAGTTGACTCGATCTCTGCTGATACTTCAGGGCTGCGTTGTGGTCATGTCCAGTTGAGGATCGTATTCATCACGCCGGTATGGACGGTTTGTTGAGGAACTGTGCTACTGGCTGTCGTGTCGATGAGGCCTTCACAATGGATGATCTAGTCGACTCGATCTCTGCTGATACTTCAGGGCTGCGTTGTGGTCGTGTCATGGCTCCGGTCCTTGGTCTCAGCTGAATACGGCCCGGATCCGGTTGACTACGGTAAACCTCGGGATAAACAGAAAGACTAATATTAGCGTAGATGCCATTCTTTTTCTGATGTAACGAGTACATCTGGTGTTATAGAAAGTGTTCCCGGTTCCGGCTGACCTATTTTATGCAGCCTAATAATCCTTTAACGGATTTGAAAATATAAATTGATAATGTGTTATGTGTATGCCAGGTTAAAGAGATACGTTTTTAGTCTAGATTTAAACTGACAGAGTGTGTCTGCATCCCGAACAATGCTAGGAAGATTGTTCCAGAGTTTAGGTGCCAAATAGGAGAAGGATCTACCGCCTGCGGTTGATTTTGATATTCTAGGTATTATCAGCTGGCCTGAATTCTGAGATCGCAATAAACGTGAAGGACTATAATGCATTAAGAGCTCGCTTAGGTACTGGGGAGCTAAACCATTTAGTGCTTTGTAAGTAATTAGCAAGATTTTAAAATCTATACGATGTTTAACAGGAAGCCAATGCAGTGATGACAGAACTGGGCTAATATGGTCATACTTCCTAGTTCTAGTAAGAACTCTAGCTGCTGCATTTTGTACGAGCTGTAGTTTATTTATCAAGCGGGAGGAACAACCACCCAGTAGAGCGTTACAGTAATCTAGCCTTGAGGTCATGAACGCATGAACTAGCTGTTCTGCATTTTTCATTGAGAGCATATGTCGTAGTTTAGATAAATTTTTAAGATGGAAGAATGCGGTTTTACAGATGCTAGTAACATGGCCTTCAAATGAAAGATTGGTATCAAAGAGCACACCCAGGTTCCTAGCTGACGAAGACGAAGACTTAACAGAGCAGCCATCAAGTGTTAGACAGTATTCTAGGTTATTGCGTGAAGAAGTTTTCGGTCCAAAAATTAGAATCTCTGTTTTTTCTGAATTTAGTAGTAGGAAATTACTGGTCATCCAGTTTTTTATATCAGCTATACATTCTGTTAATTTAGCGAATTGGTAAGTTTCGTCAGGGCGCGAAGAGATAGAGCTGAGTATCATCAGCGTAACAATGAAAACTAATGCCATGCTTCCTAATGATATCTCCCAAGGGTAGCATGTACAGAGTGAAAAGCAACGGTCCTAGTACTGAGCCTTGCGGTACTCCATATTTAACTTGTGATTGATATGACATCTCATCGTTTACTACTACAAACTGATAACGGTCAGATAAGTAGGATTTGAACCATGCCAATGCAATTCCACTAATGCCAACATAGTATTCGAGCCAATTAAAAGAATATTGTGATCAATAGTGTCAAATGCAGCACTAAGATCCAGTAACACTAATAGAGAGATACAACCACGATCTGATGATAAGAGCAAATCATTAGTAACTCTAATAAGAGCAGTCTCAGTACTATGGTACGGTCTAAATCCTGACTGGAAATCCTCACAGATACTATTTCTTTCTAAAAAGGAACATAGTTGTGATGAAACTGCCTTTTCTAGTATTTTTGACAGAAAAGTGAGATTTGAAATCGGCCTGTAATTGACTAATTCTCTAGGATCAAGTTGTGGTTTTTTAATAAGAGGTTTAATAACAGCCAGCTTAAAAGTTTTTGGTACGTATCCTAGTGATAAAGATGGATTAACAATATTAAGAAGAGGATGTATGACCTCTGGAAGCATCTCTTTCAATAGCTTAGTCGGTATAGGGTCTAACATACATGTGGATGATTTTGATGATTTAACAAGTTTAGACAATTCTTCCTCTCCTAAAGCAGTAAATTAATTAAATTTTTCTTCAGGGACACTACAATGCACTGTCTGACACAATACTGTAGTAGACGGTTCCATGGTTATAATTTTCTCTCTAATATTATCAATCTTGCAAGTAAAGAAGTTCATAAAGTCATTACTGCTGTGCTCTTTGGAAACATCAGAAGTTGAAGCTTTATTTCTTGTTAATTTAGCCACTGTATCAAATAACAGGGTTGTGTTTATTTTCTTCTAAAAGTTTTGAAAAATAGGCAGATCTAGCAGTTTAAGGCCTTTCTGTACTCAATCATTCTCTCTCGCCACGAAATGCGAAATACTTCTAGTTTTGTTTTCTTCCAGCTGCGCTCCATTTTTCTAGCTGCTGTTTTTAGGGCCCGAGTGTGCTCATTGTACCATTGTACCACTCCTACGAACAGGAAGGGGACCAGAGCAAATTACTTCTCCTGACATTGTACTTGTGAGTTCACACACCTCTTTAATGTTAATTTTAGTGATCTCCGACTGGCGAAGTCGAACATCATTTGTGCCGACGTGAATAATAATTTTAGAGTATTTACGATTAGCATTAGCCAGCACTTTTAAATTTGCTTTGATATCAGGTGCTCTGGCTCCCGGCAAACATGTGACTATGGTGGCTGGTGTCTCTATTTTCACGTTCCGTGTAATAGAATCGCCAATAAGTAGGGCACTTTTAACAGGATTCTCAGTGGGTGCGTCACTGAGTGGGGAGAACCTGTTTGATGTTCTTACTGGAACGGAAGAGTGGTGTTTTCCTGACAACTGAAACCCACGTTTCAACTAACCCAAATTCAGTATCTCAGAAAATTTGAATATTACTTAAGACCAATACAAAGAAAGGATTTTTAGAAATCTTGGACAACTGAAAAGTATGAGCATGTACAGCACTCAATACTTAGTTGGGGCTCTTTTTGCCTGAATTACTGCAGCAATGCGGCGTGGCATGGAGTCGATCAGTCTGTGGCACTGCTCAGGTGTTATGAGAGCCCAGGTTGCTCTGATAGTGGCCTTCAGCTATTTTGCATTGTTGTGTCTGGCATATCGCATCTTCCTCTTCACAATACCCCATAGATTTTCTATGGGGTTAAGGTCAGGCGAGTTTGCTGGCCAATTAAGAACAGGGATACCATGGTCCTTAAACCAGGTACTGGTAGCTTTGGCACTGTGTGCAGGTGCCAAGTCCTTTTGGAAAATGAAATCTGCATCTCCATAAAGTTGGTCAGCAGCAGGAAGCATGAAGTGCTCTAAAACTTCCTGGTATATGGCTGCGTTGACCTTGGACCTCAGAAAACACAGTGGACCAACACCAGCAGATGACATGGCACCCCAAACCATCACTGACTCTGGAAACTTTGCACTGGACCTCAAGCAACGTGGATTGTGTGTCTCTCCTCTCTTCCTCCAGACTCTGGGACCCTGATTTCCAAAGGAATTGCAAAATTTACTTTCATCAGAGAACATAACTTTGGACCACTCAGCAGCAGTCCAGTCCTTTTTGTCTTTATCCCAGGCGAGACGCTTCTGACGCTGTCTGTTGTTCAAGAGTGGCTTGACACAAGGAATGCGACAGCTGAAACCCATGTCTTGCATACGTCTGTGCGTAGTGGTTCTTGAAGCACTGACTCCAGCTGCAGTCCACTCTTTGTGAATCTCCCCCTCATTTTTGAATGGGTTTTGTTTCACAATCCTCTCCAGGGTGCAGTTATCCCTATTGCTTGTACACTTTTTTTCTACCACATCTTTTCCTTCCCTTCGCCTCTCTATTAATGTGCTTGGACACAGAGCTCTGTGAACGGCCAGCCTCTTTTGCAATGACCTTTTGTGTCTTGCCCTCCTTGTGCAAGGTGTCAATGGTCGTCTTTTGGACAACTGTCAAGTCAGCAGTCTTCCCCATGATTGTGTAGCCTACAGAACTAGACTGAGAGACCATTTAAAGGCCTTTGCAGGTGTTTTGAGTTAATTAGCTGATTAGAGTGTGGCACCAGGTGTCTTCAATATTGAACCTTTTCACAATATTCTAATTTTCTGAGATACTGAATTTGGGATTTTCCTTAGTTGTCAGTTATAATCATCAAAATTAAAAGAAATAAACATTTGAAATATATCAGTCTGTGTGTAATGAATGAATATAATATACAAGTTTCACGTTTTGAATGGAATTAGTGAAATAAATCAACTTTTTGATGATATTCTAATTATATGACCAGCACCTGTACAGTACAGATGCATCTTTCAGCATTTAAAAGTTTATATTTGTGTATTTGTTATAGAGGAAACAATATGAATGTAATTGAAAGAAAGTACAATTATACTTAAGTTAATTGGCTGGTCAATTGAAAATAGGTTTAAATTTTCTTAAACAAAGACAGTTTGTATGCATTTTTTGCCTTCTCCGGTCACTATATCCTGATCCAAAACTTTTTATAGAAGGTGAACCTATCAAAACTGTTAAGGAATTAACATTTTTAGGTCTTGTATTTGATAATAAACTTACTTTTATTCCACATATGAAAGCCTTGAAGAAAAGATGTTTTAAAACTTTGAATTAGAGCTGGACGATTAATCGAAAAGTAATCGAAACCGAGATTCAGAACCTCCAACCGACATAATTTTCTCATGTTGGTTATTTCGTTTTTTAATCCTGTTAATACTTTCCCCTTAACATACTACCGCGTGTGTAGTCACGTGACTCCGCCCCGTCCAGTCAGCAGCATGGAAGCAACATGGAGGTGAATGCCGAGTCAATACATAGACGGCGTGCGAGCGGTAAGCCCTGAAGTGAATTACTGTTTCACTTGCGTCTTCACTTAACTTTGTCAATTGTATGTGTTTTACGACTTGCCAGTTTGGACATTCAAGCGATTTTAGATGATCGGCTGTGTATTATTATATTGAGCTACTTGCATTGTGGCACACGAACATTCACACAGACTCTAGCTCGCACATCACATGAAGATGCGCACAGAGAGGAGCGCAGAAACTCCTTGTCACCACTGTCCTGTGATTTATCACTAAAGTAGTTTACAAACTCAAAAGTTAGGCTATAGCATATATTTTTTTACTTTTAAAGTAACTACTTACAACCCACAGCTTCACAATTAATAGAGAAACAGTAGGACTAATTCACACATGCAATCGGTCTCATTACGTTCTGGCACTGTGCTAATTTATCTGTATCTGAATTACAACGAGCAGAAATCTGTAAGGAATGTTAGGAACCATAGATAAAATAACTGCTGAAAGTGAGCTATGTCATGTCGGAGCACTCTTTCATTAGGAAAAAATATCCCACCTTTTATTAGTCAAGCATATTTACAGTACAACCCTTGTCAGTAAACTATACTACAAAAAAACAAACAAAATAATCATTCATTAATCGTAATCGAGGTAAAATGTTAAATTAATCGAAATTTTGATTTTAGGTCATAATCGTCCAGCCCTACTTTGAATATTTTAAAAGTACAGGCAAAATCAAAATGGTGTGCAGATTTTATTTTACTGTTGCGCCTTTACAGAGTGTTAGTCAGATCCCGTTTAGATTATGGAAGCATTGTATATGGCTCAGCAAGACAATCTTATATATGAATGCTGGATAAAATACATCATCAAGGGATATGTCTGGCCTTAGGAGCTTTTAGGACCTCTCCTGTTCAGAGTCTTTACACAGAAGCCAGAAAGCCTTCACTCCAGAACAGACATCTGAAACTGGCTTTACAATGCTGTCAAACTAAAGGCAAACAATTTGTAATCCAGCCTTCCTACCAGTCTTTCTCCCGGAATATCTTTATTTATATGAAGCCAGACCTGGGTATATTAGACCTTTTGGTTTAAGGATAAAATCTTACTTGGGAAAACCTGGATATTAATTTGGACATCTTACCTCAGATTCATGCACTATTCCTCCTTGGGATCTGAAAAGGCCAAATGTTATCTTAACTTTGAATCAACAGAAAAAGGAAACAACATATCATCATGAATATCATGTCATCATCATAATCATGAATCATTATTAATAATCAGGTCTGTCAACATTAGTATTTACACCTGCTGGCTGTACATCTATTGTTTCTTATTTCTTATTTTATACTGAGCTGTTTATATTGAGATGGTTTTTATGTAGTGTGTTATGTATTTTAACTATATATATTTTTTAGGGTGACTTGTAACATTCTGTCCAGGGACTACAAATGAAAAATAGCCTTTCGGCTAATTCTGGTGCATTTACAGAAATGTTTTATTAATGTGCAATGTCCTTTTTTGAAGTTACAACAATGAAGTTTTTGGAGTTAAGATGCAATTTTCCTCTCCGTAGACCTGCATTTACAGATGGATCCAAAGCAGATAATTGTGTATCAGCAGCAGCAATAATTGGAGATCAGTGTCATTGAATGAGAATCCCAGGACAAAGTTCTGTCTTTACAGCTGAAGCTTGTGCTTTTCTACTGGCTTTGGAAAATATCGAAAATGGACAAGAATTAAATTTCTTAATCTTCACAGACTCAAAATCCTGCCTTCAGGCACTGGAATCTGTAAAGACAGATCATCCCATAATTATAAATATATTAGCTAAAGTAGATCTTTTACACAATAAAAATTTCAGTATCTTTTTTTGCTGGGTTCCAGGTCATATTGGTTTTTCTGGTAATGAGAAAGCAGACATCGCTGCAAAGGAGGCTCTCAACTTAAATATTTCAAAGTGTCAAATTCCACCCAAAAAAGTGTGTTTTAGAATTTCTATCTTGTATTAATCTGAAATGTCTTGAATGAATTTTGTTGTTTATTCTGTTTTCACCATGAAAATAGCCTTGTTGCTGACATGGTGTAAATAAATAAATAAAATATTCAGTATTAGCAAAAATATTTGTTGTTGTAAAATTTGTGGTAAGCTTTGGCCCTTAAGTTTGAATGTTGTCTAGAATGTTAGTAGGATCCTCCATGTATATTATAAACAATATTATTATCTTAATATAATCTTTCTTATTATTGTCTCTCTCATTTCCCAAGGGCACTACTGTGTGTACACAGTGTTACCACAACTTAAGAGATGTTTTATAACACTACATTATGCCTGCCTCAAAAATGCATTCAGAGATGTTTGAAATGCTGGAAGAAAAGCCTATTTAGCAGCTAAAGAAACTTGTGACATTACATAAGATCAGCATTTCTTTTTTTTAATAACAACATTCATTTATTGATTGAAAATTTGACTTTTATTGATCACCAAAGGACATTCATTCTTAGTTCTGTTGTTTTTTTAGTTTTTACTGTTACTAATAGTTTGTCTTTCATTTCTGTTTATTCCACAGGTATAACATGCCTGATCAACACAGTCCCCATTCCTTCCAGCCTGCCTCTCAGGAAGGAGTATTTACCACAGACATGCTCCATTAGCCACAGTGATCTGTGTCACTATGGAGATCACCACAGGAACTGAGGTTGTTGGTGCAGTAGGGGGTCCACAATCAGATTCCATTTCCCATGACACCTCTCAACCACAGTCACCCCCTTCTGTGAAAATTCGGAAGTCGACCTTCAAGTTTTTTGGAGGCCGAAAGAGCATCTGTGTTCTGCCAAACTTTTTCAGTGGCCGTAGCAGAAATCAAAGAAAGGGGTCATCAAAAACCGGTGTAACAAAGAGCCAAACATATGATGGGGCGAGTAGAGCATGCTGGGAAGATTTGGGCAAAAGTAGCGGTGAAGTGGCCTCAGGGGACTTTGAGTTCTGCACCTCCAGTGAACCTCAGAAATCACAGGAGGACCATGGGAAATCTCAGTCTCTACCACGACAACGCAGAGGTCTTCGGAGTCTTTTCAGCAGCATTCGGAGACACAGGAAAAACAAAAATGTTGAGGTGGAAAAGCGTGAGACACTTGAAATGTCTTCAAGCTTCCATTCTGAAACAGTGCCTGGTGCCCTGTCAAGCGTCAGTGACCGTAGCGATAACCATGGCGACAGTCAGGGCGAAGAGTTGGTGCCAGATGTGCCTAATCAAATTGCAGTCAGTGAGTGTGAACTGCCATTGGCTGCCACTGAATGTACGAAAAATGTAACGCTAGTGCCTGAGAAACAGAAGAGCAGAGTAGAACTGGATAAGAGAAAGAATGCAGAAGAGGAGAAGGGGGAGGAGAAGCAAAATGGGAGACAGGAAGTACTGACGACATACCAACAACCCTTGTGTGCTGAGTCAGAATTGGATCGATTGGCAGAGCAGAATGTGGACGTTCCCATTGGGGAGCATCCTGCTGCATCCTGCTCTTCTGAAAACTTAATCTTTGGTGATGTTTCATCATTGAAGAGCTTTGATTCATTGACAGGATGTGGAGACATCATTGCAGACCAGGATGACGTCAGCGTCGCTGAGAGCTCAGTGTCTGCTGAGAGAGGCAGCCGAAACGCAGGAAAACGGAGTTCGTGTTTTGTCACATATCAAGGTGGGGGGGAAGAGATGGCAACTCCTGACGAGATGGATGCGGATTACTTGCAGAGCTTATGGGAATCTGAAACAAGTAATGAAGTCTGTTACATCCCCTCAGACAGGGGCTCGGATAGCCCTTCACTCACCAACGATCAGCAAATGAGCTCCATCCGTGCCACCTCCAACAGCAGCCCACTGGGATGCACAGAAACGGCCCTCACTCCTGCTGACCTCTTGAGCCCACAGAGTGATCGGCAGGAGTCGGTACCCAACAGCGATGAGGGATATTATGACTCCACCACGCCAGGAATGGAGGAGGAGAGTAGAGAACGTTCACACCAGGAAAGGCTTCCACGGGATAGCTACAGTGGTGATGCCCTTTATGAACTTTTTGAGCCTGATGATCGCCTGCTCAGCCCTGCTCTTCCTCCTAAGGATGGCCACTCATTTGTTGGTGCAGACTTGCAGGGTGATAAGAGTTCAACAAACCCTCTGTATGCCCTGGCATCGACTGCTCTAGAGACAGGAACCATGGAGACAGAGGAGGAGCGTCTGAGCAAGATCCAGCATGCCCTTCTCTGCTGTGAGCTTCAGAATCTCAGAAGCCCATCCAAAGATCAGCTTCTGTTCCATTCCGATTGCTTCTACGATGATTCAAGCCTTCCCGCAGTTGACACCGGGAAGACAGTTTTGGAAGAAGTTATCAATCAGCACTATCCTCAATCACCACCAAGATCCCAGGCTGTAATAGAGCCAGTGCCTCTCAGCAGGGGTCAGATCCAGGAGAGTCCATTGTTTGCACCCTGTGCCAATTCTGGGTTTAGTCTACATGTCACCGACACAAACAGAGCGCAGCATCCATCTGAGGATCAAAGCCCATTACTACCCACCAGAGGCTGCAGCCAATCCCAAGAAGAGCTGATGGTCTGTTTCTCCCAAGCGCTAGTAGATTTCACAAAGAACACACGGCTTTACCGCAACTCAACTGAGAGTCTTGATGGCTCAGAGTCAAGTTCTCCTTTTGGCCCGAGTCTGAGCGCCCTGCCCGCCATTGTCACATTTGATGTAGTTGACATGGAAAATGAGGGTGAGTGTGAGCAGCAGACCGAGCTTGTTGAGGAAGAGGAAGAGTTGGCGTCTCCTTACGAACCCTTCGAGGATGATGGCTGTTACCTTCAGCAAGATGCCTTTGCCGAGTGTGACCAGCGTACTTTTGATGCCTATGAACAAAGTCTGTTGCTCAGTAACGCTTGGGGCATCACAAGCCTTCCTCGCCACCTCAGTTTGGGTCGACCTTGCCCTCCCGCCCCATTAGCACTAAATCGACGCAGTCGCTCTCTTGACACGGACTGTCTGGAGTTTAAGACAAGTGAGCTTTACACAAGTGTAACCAACTATGACTCAAAGGGGGCTGCGTTTTCACAACATAGGACTACTGATTGTAGTGATATGGCAGTACCGCGACAACCCTGTAGGGTTACTGTTGATAGTTGGAGGCGGGGCTATGGGCGGGGTTTTGACTCCAACTCTTCTCAGCAAGAACCGAAGTTGCCACATATGGGCCAATCCACTGTAAGACCTTCACATCTCCCCCTAAAGAACAACTGCCGTAATCGTAACCTCTCAGTTGCCACTAGAGCTGATGGTGAGGGAGAGATTTTGTTTGGTGGAGGCGATGCGCTTTATCCCTGCAGTTATCCCCCTACAGGCACGCAGTGGAAGAATCGACCTGTTGGAATCACTCAAGGTGTGCCCCATCTTCGCACTGAGCAATCCGCAGACCATCGAGAAATTACAATGAAGACCCGGAGGGGGGAACTTGAGGGTGGCTTCACCCCTGCACCACCCAAATTATAAACAATCTCTTCCACTTAAAATAAAACAATAATACAAATAGACAAGTCTCGTCACCAAAGACGATGCTGGATGTTTACTGACACTCTTGAATTGTATCTATTTCTCTCTCTCACACAAACACACACACACACACACACACACACTGTAGTTGCTGTTACTGCCGGATAAGCTATGTTTTTTTTTTTGTGATGTACTGTGTAGTTTTTGAGCTATTTTAGTTTCTGTGAGTTAAAGAGTATTTGTACCTTGTGTGTTACAGCATTACTCAGCAGGTGCTGTCTATATATAGATGCCATATTGCTTTGCATTTATGTAGCCAGGTATTGCCATTGAAATTTATACACTTTGTTTGGATGTTTTGGATATGCTTTAATTATATTTGCAAAAAAAAGACAACAGTGCTATAAATGACTTATTTTAGCATAAGAATGAAAACCAACATTAGCACATTGAAACCAATATCATCTTAGAATCCTGTTCAAGTATCAAACTTAGATTGAATTGAACAAATAATTTTGAACACACTTTTTTTGAATTTGAAAATATGCTGTATGTTTCGAGGTTTTAATGTTTACATCTTGGAAGATTTTAAACATCTTGTTTAGCTAGTGTCATTATTCTCTTATTTTATATGGTCATTTTTGTTTTTCACATTCATAGGACTGTTAAATCACATATGCCATATTCAGTGGTATTTTGGCCAACACTCCTGTTAAACTTCTGTACACTCTATTTGCTGTAGACTCAAGGATCTGTGTGTAGAATCTGGTTTATTTCCTTTTTTGCTGCTAAACAGTATGGGATTGGATGGGAGTACTATATTAACTGTATGGATATTTGCATATTTGAGTATTCTCTGCGTACATGAGAATCAGATCCGGCCTAAAGTCTTTAGTAAATATGATCTATGTAGTTGTTAATCAAAGGGTACTATCTTGAGTCATTTGAGACAGAATGTCAGTAAAGCCTTTAATGACGTTATGTGATTGTTCTCTGCTGTTTTACTAGTCACAATCATCTACCCTCATCAGAATGCCAAAGTCAGCTTAACGCACTTAGCCAGTACCTTATTTTCAGCTTTTAAGAATGAACCAACCTTTGTGTATCCCCACAGAAGAATATAGCGCTGTTCTGTACACGGACCTATAATGCTTTGTTCTTTTTTTGCATTTGGTACATTTGTGTGATGGAAAATGAATGTCCATACCCCGATTTTTCTTCTTCTTTTTTTTAACTCACATTAGTGAGTTAGTATTTTAGTACCAAAAGTATTTTCTTTTTGTATGTTTTGTTTTTTAATACACAAGGATGTACATACAGACAAAGAATGTTAGAAAATCTCAGTAAAACTTCATTCATTAGCCTCAATGTTGACATTTTCAAACCGGTTTAAAAACATCATCGCCATCGTACCCTTGACACAATCTCTTTCCACAGGAATCAACATTGATTGGAAATAAACCTTTGAGACATCAGTATTGCAAGTTTGTGGAATGTTTTTTTAGTTCTGTCAGAAGTGCTACGGCAGTTATTTTGTGAGTAGTGCAACCTTGTTTGACCTTTTTGCTTGCAGTAAAGAATCAAAGATTTTGAACATGCTTAAAACAAAAAAAGTACTTTTTAAAATGCTTTGCATTATTGCACATTTTCAGGAGCGTTAATATAGTATTGATAGTATTAGAAGAAAATGGATACAATCTCACATTGGAAGCAGAAACCCCATCATCCCAAAAGTGCAGCTTTGTGTTTAAAAATGGTTGCGACGGCATAACATTTTTAACTCTGTTTGACCTATCAACACTGTAATGTCTGTTTTAATGACAAAAATTAGGAATATAAAGTTATGACCTATACCAAACAGTAGGTGTATGTGACCAATCACAGTCCTTTCTCATGCACTAACGTGCCAATGCATCACAGATGTGGTACTTAGGTGAAACAGCATTGGTCGGTGCCTTATTATTTCTAAAGCTATAAGGCATTTGCCTGATTAGCAGTGCAGATGCTTTATTTGATTGACAGGTGGTCTCCGTTCTAAAGTCAAGGAGGCTCCAGTTGTCATGGAAACTGTTTGAAGCTGTCGTGCACATCTTGCCGTTATGAGCTGGGGAGAAAATAATAAATGTAGGCAATTCATGACTGACAGCAAATGATGTGTCAAATTGTCTTTCCCAGCTTTTCCCTTTTTTCTATGCATGTCGGTGTATGTATTATAAATATAAGAATGAATCAGCGATCACTTGAGCATCACATCAGGTTTTGGCTCCATCTAATGGTGAAATTGTGTCTAACCACAATGTATCAAACCTTAGGCTGCACAATAAAGAAACATTTTGTGCGGATGTCATAACACAGTTTTAGTAAATATATTTTACACTATCAAACAGAAGGAGCACTTTATTATCCTAAAAGGTAATTTCTTTAATTAATATATAGGCATAATTAATATTTGTCAATTTGTAGGCCATAGTATGGTTACATGTGTTGACAGTTTAGTCTAAATTCAGTGTCACGTAACTCACTAAATTAATTCAGTACTACAAATTAGCCAGATTTACGCATGTAGCTACATTTATTTAGCATTTCCCTTGACCTAAAACGACCTTAATATAAAAAAAAGTCTAGAGAATATTGTAATCACGACACCATCTTAAAGTGAGGTTAAGAAAAGAAAAGAAAAAAGACAAACCAGTTTCCTTCTCAAGATGTCAGAGTTCCCCTTGTTTTCCCCCCTAGTTTTTTTCCGCCACTCCATTAGGGGGCACTCTCACCTAAAAAAATACAGCTGAAACAGCTGGTGCTGCCTATCAGACAGCTTAGAGAAGTTTAGTCATGCTGGTGAGCCACATCGTTTGCACAACTTGCTGATGCTGATGATTTATGGAAATAAATCTTCAAAGTTAAACTTCACACAGCATTTGAAGCACACTGACTACAGTCAAAGATATCTATATGTCTTATGTAAGATAAGATATAACTATATATCTTAAAGGGACTTTGCTACAGTAGATGGTATACCTGTTTACTTCCTCTATCCTGACTTCAACCAATCAGCATGCAGCATTCCATTGCATCACTACAGAATGCACACACAGGGTTACTATGCAACGGAACGGCAGTTTATTACAAAGGGTAAAACTACATTATTTATTGCCCGCTCAGCGCTTTGAAACGTTTTTCTCGACTACTGTGAGGGGAATGCCTGTCATGTTGACACTATCAGCTGTTTGTCTGAATTTAAACAGATGGCATGGTTCACTGAATTCTGTTACTGGTGCACATTGTAAGGTAATTTAAAGAAAGGTGTATTCCACAATATCCACACTAGTTTTGGCCAACCACTAGACCTGTACAGTGGCCAGATTTAAATATGACCTATTTCCACATGGTTTGCGTGTGCATGTTGATGATTCCTCCATTGGCACAGAGCTGTGATGACTCTTTCTCAGGAGAGAGTATATTACATAAGCCTTCAGTCTCTTTCTCTGGCTCCCTTAATAGCCTTGGCATTCATCCCAGATGGCATGCACACACATGGGTATTGGAGAGTTTGTATAGACAAGCTTGTACTTTTGTTATTATTGCGATTGTCTCTTTTTCTTTAATCTTGAAAGGAAAAGAAAGAGAGAAACAAGCCATTATTAAAAAAGCAACTTCTGGGCATGGAGCTAAGTTCTTGGACAATACCATACCATTATGGTAATACCATGGTATTCATTGAAGTAGCTACCTTGAAGAACCAGTGTATGAATATGGAAATCATTTAATACCATTATATACATCAAAGTGCCATTGTACTACCAAAGTCCTTTTTTTGTACTGTTTTACCCTGTATTTTAGAAGTGAGTTTAGATTTTTAATAGTATTTTTAAGATTTTAGGCTTAAGCTAAAACTTTAATAGTATTTGTAGAAAACTTCATGCAAATAAGCGGTGAATGAATATGAAGATCATTTAGAACCACTATATACATCAAAATCCCTTTTGTGTACTGGTTAGGGTTAGGGTCAGTAAATTTTATATGTATTTTTAGATTTTTAAATGTAATTTAATGGTATTTTTGAGATTTTAGGTTTAATAGTTTTTTTTTAATATATATATCATAAAAATCACTTTCTTATAATCACCCATATCTCTAATGTCATTAGCCTGGCACTCAAGACTTTAAAACCTTCTTTTATCTATAGATAGAGCAAGACTTCATTTATATATTCCACATTATAAAAGCAAATATATATAGCATCATGTTTTATTTATGAATGTTTGTGCTCTCTTCTCAGCTGATTTATTCATGACTCAAAACACATATGCCACAAAATACACTATTCTAAATAGTGCTCTAGGAATGAGGTAAAGCTTATGATGGCTGTGTGTGTATATATAAGATGCCTAAAGGTTAAAACTGCATGGTGAGGACATATTGTCTCCAAAAGCTTTTATACACGAACACACCCACTCCCTCTCTGTTATACACATATGCCCCTAACCATTGAGTCCATTAGTGACATCCCAAGTCACACACTGTCCTGCCTTGGTTTTAAGCTATGAATACACTCTTACGTCTGCAAGAGCTACATCACAGGAAACCTCGGGACACAGAGAGGGAAGTTGTGATCCCCCCCGAATGCTCGTTACATCATCTCTCCTGCTTCATTGCATAATGTAACAAAAACATATATGTGAAAGTCAGCTAGAAAATTGTAACAACAGAACAGCACATCTGGACTGGTAATTTAGGTCTCTTTCTGTCGTTCTATTTTTTAATACAGAATTGTGAGATGAGTGCTTTATTGTGTGGTTCATTTGTCTCCCAAGCAATTTACAAAACGAGGATGGAGATCGTCTGATATGATATAGATGTAGATGTTTTGGCTGCGCTTTCAAATTCTACAACAAGGAGTTTAAATGTAAAGTTGACAGTGTTTCAGTAGGCAATTTTATCTTTTTGTGCATTGTCTGAGAATCGTACCCATGCATGACCTTAATGTTTATTTTATTAAGGCTTATATTAGTATTTATGCAGTTTTTATGACCTCATATTGAGAGACTACATGGATTTGAAAAGTGCATTTTTGTAAGCTAAAAGATTATTAAAAAATATGATATACTTAAAATTAAGCAAACTTAATTGTTTTATATATATATATATATAATATGTACACATAAAAACAATAAATTATAATTAACACAGTTAAATTATAATTCATGTACGACTGCATAATAATCTAATAACTACAATCTATTGAAAATTTACATTTTTTTTTTAAAAGAAAAAATAAATGTATACTTTTATTCAGCAAGGATTCTTTAAATTGATAAAAAATGACAAGGCTTTTACACTGATAAAAAATAAATAATGCTCTTCTTATTCTAGAACTTTCTATACATCAAAGAATCATGAAAAAAAAAATGTATAATGGTTTCCAGAACCATGTCAGGCTGGATAACTGTTTTCAACATTGATAAAAAATAATAAATTATGTTTCTTGAGCACCAAATCATCATATTAGAATGATTTCTGAAGGATCATGTGACAATAAAAGACTGGCTGCTGAAAATTCAGCTTTGCCATCAAAGAAATAAATAGAAACAGTTATTTTAAATTGTAATAATAATTCACAATATTAATCTATTTTTTATCAAATAAATTAAGCTTGGTGAGAAGATACTTTCAAAAACATAAAAAATCATACCCAAGCTTTTGAACAATAGTGCTATACACGCACCAGCTCACTCTTCAGACCTGTGCATCTTCACAGTCATTAAGATCATCCTGTAGGAATGAAGCTGTGGCTCAAACATCACATTAGCTCCTCAGCTCTCGTGTGGCTGTGAATGGCTGTTGTCTTTGTGATTTCAAACACACTGTATATAATTATGCCTGATGGCAGAGGGTAGTACAGCACATCTCTTCTCACCCATGAGATCAATGTTTTCAGTATCATTACATTAAGCCTGCATATGATGTTTAAATAATAATATACTATTTAAAAATGAATGGTATCCCTTTAAAAAAATCAAATGATGGAAATCAGCGAAAGCTGTACAGAACTGTACTTGTCTGCATGCTGCATAATTAAACACATCTGAAGTACTCAGATTCATATTCAAAAAAACACCTGCACGTTGAATTTATTCTGATTTTGCACCAAATAAATATAGCACTATTCTGTTATATTCCATTGCAGTGTTTGTTAAAAAACAATTGAGTTAAGTTTTTAAAAAAGCATGCAAATCTCACACACACACAAAAACTAGAAATTAGGAATTAAATATGATTAAAACTAGCAAGAATATCAAAACTTAAGCTGAAGTTAGTTAATCAAATTTCATTTGAGAGTTTTTTCTATTAGTTTTTACAGTAGAGAGGATTGTTTTGCACGTGATGTTTTCTCATGGGAAATTTATTTTGGGACCCTTTTTAGTGGATTCTCTATCTTACGCATGTCTCTGGACACATTGCAGGCCTGTATATTTTGTGTGATATTCTTAAATAGATCTTCTGTGTGCTGAATGGCTGTTTGCCTCTGAATGATGTAAAACAGCATGCAGTTTTGTCTTTCTTTTGTTTTTGCTTATTGGACATTTTCTTTCCTGCGCTGAGATGATGATGATGATGATGATGCGAGTTCCCAAAATCCAATAGATCACCATTGTTTTGTCCTTTTTTTTTGATTATGTAATGTTTGTAGCCTCCTCAATAGCTAAGTGAAGCACCCCTTCTTTTGACTGATGGTTGGCTCCTCAGTATGTGTGTTTGTATGTGTATGTGTGCAGTGTGCACAAGCGCCGCCCATACTTCAGCTCTTCTCATAGAGAGAGAGAGAGACGCAGACTCCCACCTCGCCGTGAGAACAGTGTCTAACCGGACGTGCGTTTCTCTTCCATACACCGCGCGTTGCTCACGGGGGCGCGGATACAGGGTTGCAGCTGGCGTCGGGGGCTCGAACCTGCGGAAAGGACACGGATCCAGGACCGGGACTGACCCTGAGGATGATGAAGGTGAGGCTGAATGTGATGCTCCCGTGAGCGCCATTCTTCTGGCTTACCGACGGTCTCTGTTAACGGGTAGAAAAAAAGAAGGTGGTTTGAGGGGGGAGGAGGGGGGGGGGCTTTCTGGCGATGGTGGATATACATGAGCTGAGTAGAGGTCGCGAAAGCGCGAGAATGACATTTCGGCACCGTGAAGTATTTTTATTTTTTCATTTAATTCACCAGGGAGGCTGCGAGTTAATGGACGCTCCCCCTCGCGCCGCTGTCCATCCGCCCGCGCGGAGAGACTCGCACCGTTCCAGTGCTATGGAAACGGGAGAGATGGAGCAAGCGCGCGACAGAGGGGGATACCCAGCACCTCAGCGCCGCCTCGGGCATATCAATGACGTTGGTATATTTTGCGCTCTCCTAAATGTGTCACGGTGTCCGTTAGAAGCTGCTCACCTTTAATTTAGGTGCGACGCATGTGCGTGCGCCAAATCCGTACGGTTTTCTGCCTCCGTCGCTTCGTCGTGCTTGATTCTGACGCGAGTTTGCGTTTTCTCGTTTATTGATTATGAGCGACCGGCTTTCTGTAGTCAAGTGCCGGGGCGCGCGCACGCACAAACGCGTGCGTCCGCTTAATTTATTTTTACAGATACAATCGGTGGTGCGCAGTTTATCCGTGTCAAACGCACTTGTGCGCTAGGCCGGAGATGACGGGAATCTGGCCTCTGTCAAGCGTTCGAGAGAATAAAAACCAAAAAAGCCGTGAGGGGTTGCGGCGAAGGCCGACGTTTTGTTTGGGCTGTAGGTACTGTGGAGCTCGGGTCGTGCGTGGTCGAAGAACACGTGAAAGAATGCTAGCGTATTTTGTTTCCTTGTGGGGAAATACTGAGGTGTGTCCGTGAGCTGATCGCACTGATCACAGGTGCCTGACGAACTTGTCCTGAGTGCTCACTCTGCCTCCCACATCTTTGGTTTCTCTAATGTTAAATAGTTTGGGTGTTTTATAGAGAATCCAATAAAGATCTATTGACCTATAATCACACTACACGCGTATTAGCTGTTGAGGAAGCGGGAAGAGAATTTCTGTGTGTTTGTGAGATAAAACATTGTATCCAGGCAATTCCACCTGAATGGTCACATATTGAAGCCATGTCACCCCATTCATCCAGAGTTCAGGCTATAAGCACAAGAAAAGTTGCCTTTAAACCTGTGACATTCCTTTGCATTTTTTTAAAATCACATTTCACACACTTCTTGTGCAGGTAGATATGGTCGAGTGTTGTAATGAATCCTGTAGCTCAGTGTTTTTGCAGTACAGTTTGTCCCAAACTGTAAAATACACTAACATTTTAGATTTTGTGAAAATATTTTTTTTTGGCGATAATCAAACGTGCTTATTCAAAATAAGTAGGCCTATTGTGCCGTGCATTTTAATTAAAAATGTTAACAACAAACCAAAATGTCAGTAAATATGGAAATGCATGAATCATAGGCTAGAAACGTGTTACTGACTCTGTTTGTGTGCTTGTAATTGTCACAAATGTGGCTTGCACACTGTCCGATGTTGTGCGATCTTTGTTGGTCCAGTAAAAGTTGGAAAGTGCTACATTCCTCCTCTTCTGATCAGACATGATCCTTGTAAATGTAGATGAAACTCTTGTGTATATATAAAAATGTTATATATGAATTAAAACAAGAGACTCAGCTGATTCATGTGATACCAGTTCTGTGATTTAACATGATTGCAGATCAAGTAGACCCTTTTCACATTTCCGGGTTTCTAAGAAGTGGAAGTCGTCATAGTTGGGTAAAATTCCATAGCGGTGAATGAGACAACACATTAAATATATATTTTTTGTGTTCCCATTTGCTCAAATAGCAAAAGAAAAACTTAACAACTGTGTTTTCACAACTTTCAAAAGGAGGAAAAAATAGAGAGAGAGAGAGAAAGATGTCAACTTTGCCGTCACTCCCATATAGCCACCAGAAAGCACACGTACATCTGCAAGATGTCTGTTAAAGATCACTTAATCTAGGAAGCATCTGCTTTTTACAAACATCTGAAAGATGTCTTTAAGATGTCAGTTTTACATACATTCTAAATCATAAACATCTTAAAGACATCTTCTAAACATCTATTTGACATCTGACAGGAAACGTCCTATAGACGTATTGCAGATGAGCAAACACTCTAAAAATACATCTTCCAGATGTAAACACACACATCAAATAGACGTCTCCGAGATGTACAAGTGCTATTAGAAACACCCTCACAGCAGCACTAACTAGTTTTTTGTAATTTAATGAAAAGGTAATATAATACTAAGTATAGTGTTATAAATGTACATACATTTAAAAAAAAAAAAAGAAAATATAAAAAACGTTGTAAGGTTTACGATGCTGATGACCGTTAAAACGCATTACGGTCTGTGAAAAGTTTCTATTATAAATCAGATGTGCAATACTTTCATACCTAATTTTTTTTTGTCCTGTAAATCTTTTATGTTTCTAGATAAAGACTAACAGTTTCCTCTTTCACCTCAGAACAGTGATGGTCATGTACAATAGGGATTTCACCATTTCTATTTGGTTAAACTGATGGTGTTCCAACATGCTTATCCTTAACCTGACCCCTTCTAGAGGACAGACAGGCGTATTCTCATTAAAGATGATTACGGAATCACTGCCATCAGCTAAAACATGAATCAGCTGAATCATTCCCTTGAACTCATGTTGCTCAAACCGTCGGTCTTAGTGTTTCGCGTGTTCACGCTGCAAGCACATATTTGCAGACCTGGGGTTTAGTTGTGCGTTGGAGCATAATGGTTCGGATGCATCCCACTGAAGTGCTGAAACCGTTGACTCACTGTCTCTACGGAGAAGCAATATTGCTCCTGAAAACTTCACTGACGACATGCTGCATCAAACTCCTTCGTTGGATGCTGAAAGCCACAAAACATTATCTCTATATATAGTGACCCCTGTTTTAATTTTAAAAAGCCCTTAATGAATGAAAAGAAGGTGACCCTGTTAACTGATTCATTAGCTGCTCTGTTTTCATTTAAGCAAAGTACACATTGCATATAACTGTAACTGTCACGTGAAATGAAGCCGTTAACACACCAAACATATTATAAGTTACGTAATATTCCTTGTAAATAATAATAGAAACACCAGACGGAAAATGCATATTGTCACACGCACATCGCAAATATGCATTGAGACATCAGTCAGCACTGGTGTGGGAAGTTAAATGCTTACTGTCATTCTGTATTGCCAGGCTATGGCGGGATATTTCCCTTTTGCATTAGCATGCAGTCCTTCTCTCCCAACAGGTCTGATGTACTTGTTAATGGTGAGGGGAAGTCTGGGAAATATACTGTCAGTGCAAGCGAGTGACATGGTCTTAATGTTGCAATTGACATAATATTTGCACTATATGCCCAAGAGACAGATGCCTTCTTTTTGTGCAAAATCTTGAAAGTATATGCGCATGTTGGTGTATTCGTTAAAATAGAAGCCTACGGACTCAATTTACAATCTACTCTCTAGACGGCAGCAGCCTCTAATCCTGTCCTCTGTAGCCATCTTAAAATGCACTAGATTCAGCTCCGAAACTCTTACGTAAAAGGTGATTGCAGAACAACTGGTGTATGGAGGTTCTTTAGATAGTATGGAGGTTCAGATCTCATGGTGCACATTTTAGGGGTGCGTTCTGATCTTTCAAATCAGCAACTTGAAGTTTCAGGACGGTTCCACCGAGCTGGTGTACGACATTCACATGGAGAGGCATGTGCATCCAAAAATATGACTACGTAAGTGCGGGAAAGAGCGGGAAAACCAAGAGAATGGCCAGATTTAGAAACATCTGCACTGGGAGCGTGGGCTGGGAATCCACCCACCCACCCACACATACACACACACTCGCATGCTCAGCGGCTTCATGTGAGCTGTATCACACACGTATCTTTTGCATCTTTCATGCCTCAAAGGCTTTTGTGCGTTTTCTCCGCTTGTGTTTGTTTTAGGAACCGTGTGGGCAGGCAATGCTGCATGGGTTTAAAGCATTTATGATCTAAATATAGACCTCAAGAAAAGTGCAAAATGTTTTATCAGGATGATTCATATCTGAATGTGGAGGGAATAACAGGCTTAAGCGGCATCATATGGCTAAGCAGCCCAAGAGTCGAGTAGTTCCTTAAAACATTCGGTTCATAATGTTACTTCGCTGTCTGCACATTTTGTCTCTCTTATTATCTCTCTCTGCAAGATATGGTGAGAATTAATGGATATATGAGTTTGTTTGTGTGTGTATGCAGTTATGAGAGCTTAATTCATAGCGTAGCAGTCTATTTTAATGCAATCTCTCTCTCTTCCTCTCTTTTTTTCTCTCTCTCTCCTCGTGCTTTCTCCAGTTCTCTCTCCTAGACTCCTAGCCCACTGTACTCCGATTACATAATCGTCCTCCCCAGTCAGGTGTGTGTGCGTGTGTGTCTATGTTGAGGCAGCATCCTCTGGTCCCTTAGATGTTCTGTTTCTTTTTTTCCCTTCTAAATGGAGAAGGATGCCATGCTAGAGTCCTCTGAATTATAGGGCTGTTCTGTCTGTAGTGCAACAATGATGATGCTGAATGAACAAGGCACTTCATTTTCTGTTTAGACACGCAAAGCTATTTATTTAATTGAAGGAAACCTAGATGGAGTGATGGCAGTTAGTGAAACTGTAGTGTTGACCTACAGCAGCTGTTTTGTTGGAGGGGTGAAGATATAGATTATGGGACATGAAATGCCAGATGTTGAGGTGAGGCTTGATTGTTTTTAGGCCTCGGTTATGCTGTTTGTCCAAAGAACTGCAGCTTTCTTAGAGCAGAATGTGCTGACTTCTGTGCAGACCTTACTGTGAGCTAGTGAAGGGGTTATTTTCTGGTGAATAATTAAAAATGAAAGCTGTAACAAAACTGGTTTGAAACTTGAATCTATCTAGATTCAGATGAGGCTGATGAATAGCTAGAATTGAAGAAATGGCTGCACCTCACAGGAAGTTAAAGGGTTAGTTTACCCAAAAATGAAAATTCTGTCATTAATTACTCACCCTCATGTCGTTCCACACCCGTAAGACCTTCGTTCATCTTCGGAACACAAATTAAGATATTTTTGATAAAATCCGATGGCTCAGTGAGGCCTGCATTGACAGCAAGTTAATTTACACTTTCAAATGCCCAGAAAGGTACTAAAGATATATTTAAAACAGTTCATGTGACTACAGTGGTTCAACCTTAATGTTATGAAGTGACGAGAATACTTTTTGTGTGCCAAAAAACAAAACAAACAAAACAAAATACAACGACTTTATTCAACAATATCTAGTGATGGGCGATTTCAAAACACTGCTTCATGAAGCTTCGAAGCTTTACGAATCTTTTCTTTCTTTCGAATCAGTGGTTGGGAGTGGCAAAGTCACGTGATTTCAGTGAAAGAGGCTTCGTGACTTTGGCAATTTGGTGCGTGCTCCGAACCACTGATTTGAAGCAAAAGATTTTTAAAGCTTCGAAGCTTCATGAAGCAATATTTTGAAATTGGCCATCACTAGATATTGTTGAATTAAGTCGTTATTTTGTTTTTTTTGGCACACAAAAAGTATTCTCGTCGCTTTATAACATTCACGTTGAACCACTGTAGTCACGGGAACTGTTTTAAATGTAACTTTTAGTACCTTTCTGGGCGTTTGAAAGTGTAAATTAACTTGCTTTCAATGGAGGCCTCAATGAGCCATCGGATTTTATCAAAAATATCTTAATTTGCGTTCTGAAGATGAACGAAGGTCTTACAGGTGTAGAATGACATGAGGGTGAGTAATTAATGACGGAATTTTCATTTTTGGGTGAACTAACCCATTTAAGTAAAATTTGACTTCAAATGAAAGGAAGAGGATTTTATTTTATTTCAACTCAAGGAAATTCAACACAGGTAATCTGGGAAATTTCTTTCACCGTGGTTCACAAAAGTTAATTTATTAAACATGATCTCTTTCTCTATCTGTCTATCTGTCTGTCTATCAGGGCCGTAACCACCATAGACATTGAAGTGTATCTATCTATCTATCTATCTATCTATCTATCTATCTATCTATCTATCTATCTATCTATCTATCTATCTATCTATCTATCTATCTATCTATCTATTTGCAAAACTTTAAACCAAGTCTACAAACTGCTTTTATAGTTCAAAATTACAGTCATATGAATTTCTTTGAATTTAAATTAATTGTAATTCTTTCTTGCATTCATATTTCTTACATTTATATTGGTCAAACTCATCTCTTGTCAGTTGTCAGTTTTAGGGAAAGCTCTGTGATCTGGATCAAACGTTTAACAGATGCCCATTCAATTTACCCATCCACAATCAATTTAATGAGTGTGAGGTCTGGCTGTTGGCTGAAGGATGCAGTGTTGTAGATGTGTGTACCAAGGCATTCACACAGAGAAAGAGCGACTGAGCAAGACAGCGAGAGAGAAAAAGGAAGAATGTTCCTGAGTACAGTTCATTCATGCAGGAATAAAGGCAGGAGGAATGAAGAGTCGACAGATAACACACACACACATAAAGTCACGGCCCTATAATACTAGTGTTACTGTACTGCTGTATTCTCACTGTTTATGAACAGATTGCCTCTGTTTGGCTCTTAGAGACACTGTTTCATCCCACTAAATTCATCACCATCCAATCTGATAATCTCAGGGGCTGTTACATCATTTTATTGTGTGTGCGGTGTAAAATTTCAGTGTATGGTTGATAGCCTACAGCGCTGATACACGCAGTGCCACATAATAATATCTTACATGAGAATAAGCTGTGGATGAATTGGGATGTTTAAGGGCTGTGATCCTCATCAGCTGTTCTCGTTTTCTGTTCTAGTGTGATCTGATGCTAGCTGGGACAGGAACACTGCTTTTCCACTGCAGTTTTTCTGACTGATTTGCATAATCCTACTGCCTACTGTTCCCTTTAGAGAGAGAGAAAAAACAGAAACATGTTGGAATATTATTGACTGCACTGAGAGATGTTTCTCAACTTAATATTTAGTTTTAACTTAATACATTTCCTGACATTAGTGATGAATCGGTTAAAAAGTCTGAACAACTCACTGACTAAACTGACTTTCTTTTTCCTACACGTAATGAGCCAAGAACTGATGAGTGAGATGATAATAAAAGCACTGGAAGAAAATATGTTTATGACTTGACTGACAGGAGTTGTTAAATGGCATTTTATTAGGTTAAAACATGTTAAACTATTCAGTCAAGAATTGTAAACATATTTTAGTATAATGAATTGTGGAAATTAATATTTTAAATGCCTTGTTTTTATGAGTTGAATCAAGGAACAAACAACAAATTGAACTGCGACTTATGAAATTATAATAAGTATATTTTAGACACAATATTGCCAGTAGCTTTGCCTGTTTTTCCGCAGCCAATGAAAATAGTCCTAAACAAATGACAACGGAATTAACACTAGCAGAGCATCACCTAGCAACACACAGTAAATGGCATTTCATTGTTGAATTAATCAGATTAGTGAATCTGTTGAGTGAATGATTCAATGATTCACTCACCTAGACAGTTCCAGTTTTGTTCCTGAATGAATAATTGAGAGATTTATACATAAAGGTGGTAACTTGTTGACACATTTTCGGGTCTGTACACAAAGCTGTCGAGCATGTAATACAGGTACAGTCAACATAGCCAATTGACCCTTCGCCGGGAGTTTGATCGACAAGCGATCTAACCAATCATAACGCCAAATCCGCCTTTTTGTCCGACAAAGCAGTCAGGAGTTAGAAGATTAACCTCGGTGGACTTGAACTTGAAAAATGGTGTGTACTGACATCTTTCCGCATTTGAAACAACATTCCTTCTCATGTTCGTTCATGTTTATTTGATGCTATAAATTAATTAGTAAGAAGAGATGATCAGTTCATGAGCCGCTTGAGCTGAGGCACTACAGCGATCTGTCACGACACATTAAAGAGCCACAAAATGGTATTTATTGTTTGAGTTTCTTAAAAAATTACATAATTTGAAAGCTATGATTTTGTTTCATATCATAAGTAACCTGCTCTGTCTTGTGTTTCGACGTGTTGTCAGTGTCCTCTTTGCGCCGCGATGTATTTTTCACTCTGTGTGGTGTGACAGCGCCATGGCTTGTCAGACAAAGCAACAGTAACTAAGGGGGGCGGGTCTTTGTGAAGGGTCAATTAGAAACATGTACAGGACACAGGACACATGTACAGGATACATATCGCCTTTAGAAAAGATTCTGTACAGTAGATAAAAGAAATACGGATAGAGCGATAATTCAAACCCTTAAAGGCTGTTTATATCTGTAGGTGTGTGTGTGTGTGTTTGTGTTCAATTCAGTGCTCTGTACACATAAACAACAGATTTCAGTAAATGGAGTTTAGATATCAGATCAGCAGAAAACTCTCGCATTTACCCACAGTGTATTGTGACACTGAGATAACAACTGGCATGGTGTGTATCAAATGCAGTTGCTTTATACAAATCAAACAGATTTGACTCTTTCTGCTGACAACATAACATTTGTTTCTTTTTAAATGCGCAAAAAGAGAGAATTTTTTACAGCCTGGCTGCCTCTGAGACAGAGAGACAGAGGAAAAGAGCCTGGAGATGTGGGGGTGAAATCTTGGAGCTGATTATGTATGAGTGTTTCTGTGTAGAGAATTACCCAGCCATCATCTCAAGTCGCTGTCATGGGCCTGTATATGTGAAAGTCAGCAGGAAGCAATACTATAACGCATCTCGTCTTTACTCAAGCATGGAAGCCATGGTTACTCATGCACAGCTTCTGTATAGCTCTGTGACCTTGTACATTGCCATTTCCTTCCTATATGAACACAAAAGAACCGTGAGAGCCAGTTACGTTCATACACAGTTTGGTTATGATCCAAAAATACAGTATGTGGGAGAAAAATGAGTGGGGCAATTCATAATACTTAATTTGGGAGGTGGTGCCCCACCCACAGCTAATAGAGCCAATTGCATTTATGATAAAGGACAATGAGCTGCACTTTCTTGACTTTAAGTTTCGAAAATAACTGGCGGCATTCCCAAGATTGCCTGGTGAACTGGCTTGCCTTAAAGGAGAGTTTCTGTATTATCCTATATACATTTCTGTATAAATGCACAGTCACAACTGAATGTTTAGAGCGAGATTGTTTGAGGTGCTTTTTGATTGGAATAGTTGTAGATAACTAGTTGTCTGTCATGTTATTGATGCATGCATCAAACATATGTTTTGTTGTTGTTTTTTTTACTCTTGTTCAAGAGAACTGCCCTCAGAAATGCTCTTTCACCCATCAAATAACAGGATAGTTTAATATATAGTTCAAATAATGTTTTTTTGTGTCATAAGAATGATGAATGATTAGGACTTAAATATGTATATACTTTTATTCTGCAAGGATGTATTAAATTGATCAAAAGTAACAGTAAAGACATTTATAATGTTACAAAAGTTTATTTTTCCATTCATCAAAGAATCGTGAAAAAATGTATCACGGTTTCCACAAAAATATTAAGCAGCACAATTGTTTTAAACATCGATTATAGGAAATGATTCTTGAGCACCAAATCAGCATATTACAGTAAAAATATTTCACAATATTACAGTTTTTACTGTATTTTTGATCAAATAAATGCATCCTTGTTAAGCATAAGAGACTTCTTTCAAAATTACAAAATCTTACTGACCCCAATTTTATTTGTATTTTTTATTTACTAATAAGGCCTATCAACTTCTCTCGAATTTTGAGAAAATACAGAAAATAGGGGTTTTGTGTCAGTACTAGCAACCCTCATCTGCACCTTCTGTTTTAAAACTGAGCCAAAACAGTTAGAGAATCAGGGCAAACCCAAATTAGATGCCGCGTTATATCTCAACACCCCTGTCAGTTTTGTTTCCAGAGAGCTGACTGTGGAGTGGAAGCCAGCATGTGACTGTTTGATGTTAATCCAGAATGTTTCTTATGTTATGTAACTGTTGTCTTCCTGTAGCTTATCCTGCACCTCTCCTTCTATCTTTCTGTAGTTGGTCAGCGGGGGCTCTGTAGTGAATGCCGAGGCAGTATGGGACCATGTGACCATGGCTGACCGGGAGCTGGCCTTCAAGGCAGGTGATGTCATCAAGGTGTTGGACGCCTCGAATAAGGACTGGTGGTGGGGGCAAATCGATGACGAGGAGGGCTGGTTTCCTGCCAGCTTTGTCAGGGTGAGCCCATCTCTGACTTTTAACACTTTCCTGTCTGACATATAGCTGTCTGATGCCCACCTGTCTAACAAATACCTGTCTAATACACACCTGCAGAACAACATCTGTTTAACCCAGCTGTTTTCATATCCAATACTGTTTCTAACTGAATAGCAGTCAGATAAAGCTGTTTAAAAGAGATGCAACATACAGGCCTGTCGAGAAATGAACAATATAATACATTTGCAGATATTTAGTTGACACATTTTCAGATAAATAATTCAATATCAAAGACATATTGTCACACATCAGTCAGAAGAGGTCACATTCTTCCCTTTAACCTCCATCTTGAACCCAAACTCTTGTTTGTGTTGCTGTTGTTGTTTCTCTAAGGTGGAGTCCCACCCCCCTCAAACCAAACAGCTTTTTTATATCAACCCTGTCGCTGCATCACGCCTCACAAACGCCACGGCTAAGGTGCGTTTTTTCAAAACCACTGCTTACCGTTTGACCGTTGAATGCATCCCATCGCTTACTGCTCACATGCTGTCGCTGTGTTCCAACGTTTTGTTTCCGCCACAGTCGCTGCGCCTCGCTTCCATGGCAACTTATCTTCATGCCGGTGACAGTCTGGGTCTGTCAGAAAATACTGAAATAGGAAAAATATTTTGTTAATGTAATGCTGACTCAATTATAACATTTAACGATGACAGCTATCAATATTTCCCTCTTTTCTGACAGTATTTGGTGACATCTTGCTTTTTTATTTTAATTTTTTTTACTGTGACTTGAACAGATGTTGGTCTTAATTTGAGCCTCTCTGACTGCTAAAGATCTGTTTAATCACATTTATATATATATATATATATAAAGAGAGCTAGAGAGAAAGAAAACTCAAACATAAATTTTCAAACAGAAGTTTAAACAATAAACCCTCAATCACAACACCAATTATACAAGCCCTTCAGCAATTCTTTCAGCATCTCTCTTCTACCTCCCACCAGTGCTTATAGTGCGTCAGGGGTCTCACACTGCACCGACAGGTGCCGACCAATGGCAATAGACACTTTTGTCTATTTTTTTGTTTTTTCAGATCAGTGTGTTACCCCCGTCGGCGTCTGTTGCTGTTGGTCAGTGCTTTTTTCACCGATTGAACATGTTCAGGTCAGGACGTGGAATGTGGAAGTGACGTAGTGTTATCTGGTGATTGTCCGCATTGGTCGGCATCTGTCAGTGAAGTGTGAATTGGCCTTTAGTGGGGTCCCAGTTCCAACTCTTCCTCCAACTCCACCTTTTCTCTCTCCATAGTGAGCCAGTCTTATGCATGAACCCCTCCAACCACTTATATCTTATATAAACCTAAGAAAAATGTGTTGTATTTTGAGTTTGTCAGTGATACTATAAAACCCAGATCTAATATCTTGAGCATAAAATGCATTGAAATGTTATGAATAAAACTAAAGAAGGCGTTATGAACATGCTGCACAGTAAAAATGAAATATTAATGGTGTGCGAGCACACATGCTTGATAATACGCATATACATGCAGATTTGCCGCTAGCCATCCGGGGGGTGATGTCCTTGCACATAACTAAAGATTAACCCTCTATTGCGTGACATTCCCTCTGGTAACAAATCCATTCTCTTCACATTGCAAGCACAGGATGGCAATAAAATGGACAGGAATGCAATTTCTTCCATTGCATTTTCATGAATAAACATATGTGACTTATAAAACCAAAACTTAACCCTAACCCTTATTATATAGTAAGTACATGTAGTTTTTACTATTACTCAGTTTTACTATTACTCTGGGTTTGGTAAGATTTTTTTTTTTTTTGGAAAGAAATTAATCAAGGTGTTGTATTTTTATAGGTAGACGTGGATCAGCTGAGAGTCAGCTGATGCGAGCTTGACTAACATAGCGATCCACGTCTACCTATAAAAATACAACACCTATCACAGCATTCCTATATATAAGGTCCATTCTGTATTATCAGCAGCTTTATCGTGTTGCTCAGGAGCTAATTACCCTCCTCCATCCCCGGCTCCTCCTATCATCCGGTCAGGACTTGGCCTCTGATATACCTAACCTCTTCGAATCAGACTCATTTTTCTGTAATCATGTTGTTGCATTAAATTATTGTCATTAAAGGGATAGTTCACCCAAAAATGAAAATTATCCCATGATTTACTCACCCTCAAGCCATCCTAGGTGTATATGACTATTTTCTTTCAGACAAACACAGTCGGAGATATATTTAAAAATATCCTTAGTCCTCAAAGGTTTATAATGGTTGTGAATGGGAACCCAAATTAAAAAAAAATTAAAAATGCATCCATCCATAAAAAAAAAAAAAAGCATCCATATGACTCTAGAGGGTTAATTAAGGCCTTTTGAAGTGAAGGGATGCATTTTTGTAAGAAAAATATTCATATTTAAATTCAAATAACTAGCTTCCGGTGGACGACTTTATTCATTTTTGGGTGAACTATCCCTTTAAGAGCATTAATGATATCTGCATACTTTAGGTTGGTTCTGTTCTGTTTACCCTAAAGGTGATGATACATGGGGCAACTTTTTGAGCAATATTACTGGGCGATGTTGCCGAGCGATGTTGCTTGAGCACTTTCCCATTGAGAATGGGCAACAAATTTCAATCTAAAGTATCCAGATAGAAATTTGTTGCCCACTCTCAATGGGAAAGTGCCCAAGCAACATCGCTCGGCAACATTGCCCGGCAATGTTGCTCTCCCTGCTCTCATCCATGCTAGGCTGCATGGATGGGCAGGGAGTTCTTATCCAGAACAGAACCATACTGCCAATCCAAACTGTATGCTAATTGTCATCTTTGACGATAGTGGTCCTGACAGAAATAATTTGCATTGAATTGATCAAAAGTGACAATAAAGGAATTTATGTTACAAAACTCATTATTTCTATTCATCATAGAATTAAAAAAAATAAATAATAATAATGTTTTATGGTTTCTGCAAAAATATAATGCAACACAACAACTTTGATAACAACTAATAATAATAAGAAATGTTCTTACAAGGATATTATGTTCATTTGTAATTGTGTATATTATCCCAAAGCTTACCTATTTTGTATTTTTATTTATTTATTATTACTATTATTGTTATATTAATATTTTTATGTATGCTTAATTATTTTGGGGGAAATGGTTATTGTGGGGAAAAAGTTATAACTACGTAATTGTATGAAGTATTTTGTTTATGCTTTGGAAAAGTTTTCTATATATATATATATATATATACATACAGTCAAACCAAAAATTATTCAGACATTTTTGATATTTTTGATATATTTTTACCAGTGGGTGCAGGACACTATAGTTCATGTAAGTGAGGGTAACAAAATAAAGTAAACTGTGACATATTATTCCCAAAAATTCTTCATACAGCGGACTGCCAGCAAAATTTATAAAAATTTGGAACCAAAAATTATTCAGACACTTTGACCTGACCATGTTTTGCTTAAAGGATTAGTCCACTTTTAAATAAACATTTCCTGATAATTTACTCACCCCCATGTCATCCAAGATGTCCATGTCTTTCTTTCTTCAGTCGAAAAGAAATTAAAGTTTTTGATGAAAACTTTCCAGGATTTTTTTCCATATAGTAGACTTGAATGGGCACCAAACAGTTGAAGGTCAAAATTAGTTTCACTGCAGCTTCAAATTGTTCTACACGATCCCAGATGAGAAATAATGGTCTAGCTAGTGAAACCATCATTCATTTTCTGAAAACAATTGAAAATTATATAAGTTTTAACCTTAAATGCTCATCTTGAACTAGCTCTCTTCTTCTTCTTTATTAGAATTCCAGCAGTGTAGACACTGCTAAGTAGGGCAGTAATACACTTAGCAGTGTCTACACTGCTGGAATTCTAATAAAGAAGAAGAAGAGAGCTAGTTCAAGATGAGCATTTAAGGTTAAAACTTATTTAATTTTAAATTGTTTTCAGAAAATGAGCAATGGTTTCACTAGATAAGACCCTTATTTCTCGCCTGGGATCGTGTAGAACAATTTGAAGCTGCAGTGAAACTAATTTTGACCTTCAACTGTTTGGTGCCCATTCAAGTCTACTATATGAAAAAAAATCCTGGAATGTTTTCATCAAAAACTTTAATTTCTTTTCGACTGAAGAAAGAAAGACATGGACATCTTGGATGACATGGGGGTGAGTAAATTATCAGGAAAAGTTTATTTAAAAGTGAACTAATCCTTTAAGTGTTATGTGACATAACTCTGAGATCTTTTCATATTTTATTACCATTTTTTTCAACTACAGTGAATAAACTGTATTAATGAATGAAATGTTCAAGGTGTCTGAATACATTTTGGTTTGACTGTATATATATAAAAAAAAAAAAAAAAAAAAAAAAAAA
>RJVU01073043.1:2376269-2388990 GCA_003731715.1 Anabarilius grahami | reverse complement strand
AAAAAAAAAAAAAAAAAAAAAAAAAAAAAAAAGTTTCTTAAGCACCAAATCAGCATATTAGAATGATTTCTGAAGGATCATGTTACACATGTGAGACTGGCGTAATGACTGCTGAAAATTCAGCTTTGCCATCACAGGAATAAATGGTATTTTAAAATATATTAAAATAGATAACAGTTATTTTAAATTGTAATAATATTTCACAATATTACTGTTTTTACTGTATTTTTGATCAAATAAATATAGCCTTGGTGAGCATAAGAGACTTCTTTAAAAAACATTAAATAAAATCGTCCAACTAGGCCCAAACATTCGAACAGTAGTGTATATGGAGAATTATGTATATTTATGTTAAATATATTAACATTTGTTTATAGTTATTTCTTAGATTTAATATATTTAAAGATTTTATATAATAACATTTAAATACATTTTCAAAAATCTAATGAATTTAGGAACCAATTTTATTAGATATTTTTCTTCTTCTTTTTTTTCTTCTTTTTTTTTGAATTGTGACATCAGCCAATTTCTTTCCATTGTGACAGTGTTGCCTCCAGGCAACATACCTAATAAGGACTCTCAAAATATTATCTTGTTTTGAGAGTATTAAAAAAATTGTATTAGCAGTAATAATTGTAATGTCATTTTATGCAAGTCAGGTTTTATAGATTGTAAGCCCATAGCAGTTGTGGCCAAAAGCTCAAACTTTTTGCTTGTGTGATCCATCGGTTTGCTTTCTGAGAAATCCCAAGCTTAGTACTGAAATATGAACATAAATCCTTTTAGTGAGGATCATGGGTGACAGGAGGTGTAGGATAGAGATGTGCTGATGGGAGAAGAGCGTGTTCATAAAAGGTGGAGCGCTCTTTAATGGGACTTTTATGTAACTTGGTCTTAACTTTTGCTACATACCTAGAGCTTCCTAAGTGAATTTCTCAGTTCCCCCTTTCTCTCTTTCCTTTCTTTTCTAACAGTCATCTATCCCCCCTTCCTCCCCAAAAACACACTTACGCAGATGGCAGGTTGTGTAAGCCACTCTCTCGGGCATGACAGGTGTGAGTAAATCTCTTCGCTGTACAGAGAATATCACCTGTGTCCACACAGACAGATACATATTTAATACACACACACTCACGCACGCACACACACACACACACACACACACACACACACACACACACACACACACACACACATTCGTTTTTGTGAATTGTGGGGACATTCCATAGGCGTAATGGTTTTTATACTGTACAAACCGTATTTTCTATCCCCCTACACTACCCCTACCCCTAAATCTAACCATCACAGGAAACTGTGCACACTTTTACTTTCTCACAAAAACTCATTCTGTATGATTTATAAGCATAAGTGTCCTCATAAGTCACCCTCTCCTTGTAATACCTATGTCATACCCATGTCATTATACACATTTGTGTCCTGATATTTCACAAAAACATGCCCACACACACACACTATATCAATCTGTCCAGCATGGTCTTTATTCTGACCCTTTGGGCATCTCTTATGCAACGCTGAGAAAGGACAAGGAGAAATAGACAGGAAGAGAATGAGTGTGAGAGAGATAGATGGGGTAGAGTCTGAAAGCATTATGTCACACCAGTTGGTGGCGCTGGCCTGCAGGTTTGGTATCTCTCTCCTGCTGAGACCTGGAGCTCTCGTGTCATCAGAAATCATTGCTCACTGTTTACTCACAGTCCACACGCACAACACACACTGTGCCTGTATACGAAAATCAGCAGCGTACAGTGGAGCTGATAGCGGAGCTGAAAGTTAACACACATATATATATATATATATATAAAGACAAACACAACTTAAATCTGAGGAATGCATTTTTATTTTTAAATATTTTCTTTTATCCCGACTGCAGTGTGTAATTTCTGGCCTAGCCTGGCCTGCCGGGAAAATCCAAAGGATGTGACTTTACGTGCTCATTTTACAGTATATACAATATATTGGATATTATACAATACTTAATACTTATACAATATTCAGGAAAATGCCGAAATTGCTATTCTTTACTGTAATGTCAATGTGTCATAAGAAAAGAAAAGGTATTAATTCAAAATATAGCCTCACATAGCTAGATGGTCTATAGTCTTTAGTCTCAAATATACTTTATAATCAAACTATAATAACAGTGTAATTTTAATTACCTCATCTGTAGACGTGATGCTTGTGAATCGTGGAGCTGGTGCAAATATCCAGATTGCTATGATCAGATGCTTTCTTAACCGCTGTCATTTTTGTTGTGTTTATTTTGTAATTGAGAGGAAAGCACACAGCACATATTTACAAATTCATCTAAACGTCACTCTCAGCAGCGTCGACGGCGTCGAGATGTTCACTACCAACTTTTTACTTCTAAACGAAGAACGAAAAATAACTGTTGTGAGTATTTCGGGGCCTTGAATCACCTACAGTCTCTTGTACGTTACGTGCGCATGAGTGCGAGCACGAATAAGTTGCTGGCTGCAGTTCATTTAATGGCCACAGGTGTTGCTGATAACAACGGTTTCTGAATTCTACAAATAGACCATTTTAACGGCTATTCGTTGGTTTTAGGAAGTGACATCTTTGTTCCTTGGATTTTTCCCAGTTAGTTGTTGAGCACATTCAAAACATCGAGAGGCACCTGATGCACATTCAGATTGTGATAAAATATCAAAATTAAAATTAGATCCTTGTTGCCCAGTGGTTGGATGCTCCCTCAGGCCCGGAACTTTCGGAACCTATTTTCGGAAATGAAAGTGTTTAGATTTATGAAAAACGATGTGATGCCTGGATTGCAGGAGTGAAGCGAGAAGGCTGGATACCAACTAGCAACTCCAGGATATGCAGCACACATTTTGATTCTGGTAAGTAAATTACATTTTTTCCATTTGAATTATTTGTGTTTCTTTACGTTAACTGTTTAAGTATGATGCAGCATAATTTGAGCTAGCATTGTGGCTCCGTCATTGTTTACATATGTAGTTAGCTACTTAGAGTTTTGATATGTGTGTATTGAAAAAGGCCAAGTTTTTAGTTCCGTTTCATTTCTAAATGTTCTGTGGGCTATTGTATAATTAGGAAAGTAGCAGTTCACATTTGTTGTCATTAGTTGAACATTATTGTAAATTTCTGTCATTAAGTACTCACCCTTTTGCCGTCCCAAACCCGTAAGACTTTCGTTTGTCTTCGGTATTGCATGACATTGCACCTTTTGAGGTCCAGAAAGGTACTAAAGACATTGTTAAAACCGTTATTATATAAAAACTATTTTCGTTGCAGAGCTTCAGTGTTTATATCTGAATACTGAGCCGCCGTTCGGATGTAAACACTGAAGCTCTGCAACGAAATAGTGTTGCAGTGTGACAGGGGACAGACGAATTTGTTGAATAAAGTAGTTCTTTTTGTTTTGTTTTTTTGCACAAAAAGTATTATAGTCGCTTCATAATATTAAGGTTGAACCACTGTAGTCACTTTGATGGTTTTAACGATGTCTTTAGTACCTTTCTGGACATCAAAAAGTGCAATGTTGTTGCTGCCTGTGTGGATCAGATACCCTCGAATTTCATCAAAAATATCATAATTTATGTTCCGAAGACAAACGAAGGTCTTACAGGTTTGGAACTACATGAGGGTGAGTAATTAATGATAGAACATTTTTGGGTGAACTAACCCTTTAACTAGATTAAGTTAAATAATAAATGTTTTTCTACTTTTGTCTTTAGGAAAGCCATCAAAGGACCGTGCAAGTCCAGACTACAAAAAGGGTTTAAACTATGTTTTTCATGCTTGTTCAACAGTTTAAAGGTGGTAGACAATTAATGTCACAGTTCCAATAACTTAGGACATTAAAGAGACTGTTATTTGTCTGCTACTTTTAATATTGCCCCCCCCAATTCAGGGACCCATTATTCTATTTCTGTTCATCATATGTCTGTGAAATCTGTTCAGTTTATGTCTCAGATGTTGAATCTTTTTATGTTCATACAAATATTTACACATGTTAAGACATTTTCTGGAAATAAAAGCAGTTGAATGTGAGTTTCTTTTTTTTGCTAAGTGTGTGTGTGTGTGTGTGTGTGTATAGGTAAATATTGTGTGTGTGTTATTTTTTAAACACATTGGGTTTCTGCAAATGTTTCCCTTACCTTCAAGGACCTAATATTACTATACAGTGTAATTTATTTTGCAGTGTTGTGTATATTTAGTAGCGGCGCAGCAAACTGAAACCACAGAATCCAATTTGAGCTTGTGGTACTTCTGTTTGCTGAAGCTAACAAATGTATTCAGTTGAATTAAGTTTTAATTTTTAATCGTTATGTGTTTGACCAGTTGCTAATTGTGAACTTACCTCAGATATTTTAAATGAAGTTCAGAACGTATGTTCGGGTTTTAGGAGGAGCCTAAACGTTCAGTCCTGTCAATCATCATTATGAGCTTATATAAGCAGCAGTCATTGCGCTGTCCCAGTGACAATTCTTTCGGCATCTACTCCATCTATGTAGTACCGTTATAGGGGAGTGGACCTCAGAGCTCGAGCCAAGCCTCAAGTTCGAGCCTCCGTCAAGGACAGCAAGCCAAGTTTGTTTACCATTAACTATTAACACTGTATAGACAGGTGAACTCGTGAATAGTACATCTGAGAAGGATTAGTGAATATAATAATTGGAGGTACCCAAGTGAAAGAAATTGATAAATGTTGTATTAATGTCACCTGCAAGGGTTAGTTTGATTTTTGGTGTAAGATGCTGACACCTTTACACTGTATCCTCGGTTCTGCTGTGTCTTGTGTTTCTCTTCACTGTTCAGTGAGGTTGAGTCATGAAGCATAAAATGAGACGTCACTTTTCATTAGAGGACAGGAGAGAAGAACAGACAAAAAACAAAACAAAAAAACAGATTGCTCTGGGAGGAGAGGGTGAGAGAGTAAAAGAGAGAAAGGCTAAAATAGATTGGACACTGAGAGGAAGGAAAGAGAAGATGGAAGTTTATATGTGTGTGTGTATGTGTGCGCAGGTGTGTGTGCAACATCTGCGTCATCAGTGTTCTTCTGATTCCTCTATTTTTTTGAACACACAGCCGTAGCAACACACACATACACACATTGTGTACCCGGGCAGCAGGATCACTAAACTAAGCCTTTCTTTTGATGAGGATGAGGACGGACAGCTAGCAAGGCTAATGCACTGGAAAGTTGCGCTGAGGCAGAGATTTCTAGGTATAAGAGTATAATTTGAGATTTTAATGAGATCTTAATCCGAGAAACATCCTTCAAGAGATTAGATGACATATCCATGACTCTGTATAGAAACAGAGTGTGTGAGAGAAAAAGAGAGGGCGAGGGAGTTATGCAGGACATGGTTTCAGGGTGAATTGAATCTGTGACAGGCTTATGTATTTATGAAAATCTATTTTTAATTTTGTCTTCTTTTTTTTCCCCAGTGTTTGGGACTCTAGATCAGGTCATCGGTGTGTGTGTGTGTGTGTGTGTATGTGTGGGTCAGATTTTGCTATCTCTGTGCAATCCAAATGTCCCTACAAGGATAACAAAACCTGAAATTAACTACACTGGGGTTTCCATGAGGAATATGGTTTAAAGGGACAGTTCACCCAAAATGAAAATTCTGTCATCATTTACTCATTCTCATGTTGTTTCAAACCTGTATGCTGTTTTCTGTAAAAACATTCTTTAGAAATGTCTAAATCGTTCTTTGGAGTTGAATTAGTCCGCATGATTCATTCACATTCAAAACAGGTCTGTATGATTCATTCACAAATTGGACTGATCTGGTTCTCACTGACTCAATGATTTGGTTACAGTGGTTAACTGCTCACTGGAGAGGAAGATTCTCAGTGAGTAACAGTTTAAATGTCAGTCTTTTTGTCACATAAACTATTGTACAGTATTGTGACTTAAGAAAACTTGGATGAAAGACATATGTGCTAATTTTATGATACTTTTATGGTGCATTTGTGACATGCTTTTTGAAGCTTGAACACTTTAACCCACATTCATTGTAAATGCAATGAAAAAAGGGAACAATATTTCCTTTAAAAACTTTAATGATCCACAAAAGAAGTCATTCAGGTTTGGAACAACATCAGAGTGAGTAAATGATGACCAAATTTTCATTTTTGTGAGATCTATTGCTTTAAAGGTGCAATATGTAAGATTTTCTGTCCGCTAGAGGTCGCTAGAGGCCTATTAAAAACAAAGGCGTAGCTTGATGACGCCAAGTTTGAGCGCGGAATCTTGGGACATGTGGTCTTCACCTCACAGCCAGTGGAAAACAATTGGGATAGGACTCGAGAAGAAATCATGTTCATGGATGCGATTATTAACGTTACTGTAGTCTGAAGCAGAGCAGGACCGAGTGTTGTGGGAGCTGAACGAGGCCGCTGGAGCGATTGCGCAACACACGCCTCACGAGCAGCGGAACTTTATTCTACAAAATAAAACCGGAAACCCAGGGTAACGCGGGTATGACGCAATTGACAGGCGTCTCCTCACACGTCCCGGAGCCTTGGTTAAAATTGCAATTTTCTCACGATTTACAAATAGTTGGAAACATTTGGGATATTTTAAGTACTCAAGTGAACAAACACTGGCCTAGTGGTTTTTGGATATTTTACTGCAAAATTCTTACATATTGCACCTAATTAAGGGACTAAAATGTCTTAAAGGTACAGTCAACAATTATTTTTGTTTATGTTTCTTTGATATGGAGTCTTCATCTTATGAGTGTACATGAGTTTAAAGGGATAGTTCTCCCAAAAATGAAAATTCTGTCACCATTTACTCACCCTCATGTGATTCAAAATGTGTATGCCTTTTTCTTCTTCTTCTGCAGAAAAACAAAAGAAGATGCTTTGGGAAATTTTGAGAAGTTTTTGACAAATGAATGGAAGTAAATGGAAACCATTTGGTTACCAATTTTCTTCAAAATATTTCTTTTTTTGTTCCACAGAAGAAGTAACTCATATGGTTTGGAATGACATAAGGTAAATGATTATAAATGATAACAGAATTTTCATTTTTGGGTTCTCTCACATCCTTTTAAACATTTTATATGCACCTTTAAAATCTAAAGAACTTGTTGTAAAACTTTTAGTAGTAGTGAAAATGTCTGCATATTCATGGGTTTTCATTGTGCGTGTGAGAGAAAGAGAGTTTGTGTGTATGCAGGCATGTGTGTTCACATCAGTTGGCTCACCTGGGAAAGCAAATGATAAGTTACATAATCAGGGCAAATAAAATTACATCAGATTCTCTCAACCAAACACACACACATACCATGCTCCTAACTGTGCGCATCTGTATCGCCCTCCTTCTCTTTCCATCTCCTGGCTTGTGTGTGTGTGTATCTTGGAAGCAGTGTAACAGGTCCAATTGCAGATTCTTTTATGTCCTTTTGAAAACAGATTTTGTAAGTGTTGTAAGTCTAATGTGGTAATATGTAGTTGGGACTGATGCCACCAGAGGGCGCACTCTGACTCTATTTCACGTCAATGTAACTTTAACCCCTGAAGCTTTTTAAAGCAACATCTAGACACTTTAATGACCTTATGAAAGCAATCATGCAGTCTGTTAACTTTAGATGTTCTGAGCCGAATGGTAATCGAATGTGAGCACAATTACCGTAATTACTTTAATTGATGATAACAGGACTTGAAGATCAAGTCATGTCTGTCTTAATGTGTGTGTGTTCTAGTTATGGGTAAATCAGGAGGAAAACACAGCGGTCGAGGCTGCCGAAAGCTCCAGCGAGGTGCAGAATGGCCACGCTGAGGCCAGTCCGAACCCCAGCACCGACTGTCTGTGTCTGGGCCAGCCCACCCAGAACCGGGACCAGATGAGGGCCAATGTCATCAATGAAATCATGAGCACAGAACGACATTACATCAAACACCTGAAGGACATCTGTGAGGTAATAAACACATACTAGCTCTTTCTCAGCTCAGGAGACTTCGTTGATCATCTTCGTATATTTGATCATCTTCGGCTGTTTCAAATGTGTCTCCTAAAATTACCTGAGGAGAAATATTCATAAACACAATTGAGACAAATGTTAACACAGTAAAAGTATGCAAATATGAACTTCATGTGGATAGCTCGGATAATTTGCTCTTGTGAGAATGAGAACGAGACTAAATCGTCATATTAGAATGATTTCTGAAGGATCATGTGATGCTGAGAATTCAGCTTTGCCATCACAGAAATTAATTATGTGTTTAAATTTAAATGTGTTCAAATAGAAAACAGTTATTCTGAATTGTAATGATTTTTGACAATATGACTGTTTTACTGTATTTTTGATTAAATACATTCAGCCTCAGTGAGAACAAGAGACTTTTGAACAGTAGTGTAAATCTATGTATGTATTTGTGTTTGTGTTTCAGGGGTATCTCCGTCAGTGTAAAAAGAGGCGAGACATGTTTAATGATGACCAGCTGAAAGTGATATTTGGAAATATCGAAGACATTTACAGATTCCAGTTAAGCTTTGTCAGAGACCTGGAGAAACAGTTTAACACGGAAGAACCTCATCTCAGTGAGATCGGACCCTGCTTTTTGGAACACGTCTGTATTCAAACACAGAAAATCATTGACATGTACACAATGAGTCAGGGGGAAAACTGATTTAAAAAAAAAAAATGTTTTTATATTTTTATTTACAGCAAGATGGATTCTGGATCTACTCAGAATACTGTAACAACCACGTTGACGCCTGCATGGAGCTCACACGCCTCATGCGAGACGCACGATATCAGCACTTCTTTGAAGCATGTCGATTGGTCCAGCAGATGATCGACATCGCCATTGACGGTTACCTGCTCACACCAGTCCAGAAAATCTGCAAATACCCTCTACAGCTGGCAGAGTTACTGAAATACACAGTACAAGAACACAGGTACACACTGAAACATGGATATGCTAACTCCAGGTGCATCATGCAGATAATGGCCCACAAAATATATGACAGTGTAAACGACGAATTTTGAACTGACATATCTGCTTTCCACTTATCATTTTGACAGCCCTCATTTTTTCTCTTCTCTTTTGCTCACTCTTTTTCCTTTCTCTCCCAGTGATTATCGGTACGTGGCTGCTGCGCTAGCTGTAATGAGAAATGTCACTCAGCAAATCAACGAGCGCAAACGAAGGCTTGAGAACATTGACAAAATCGCCCAATGGCAGGCCTCTGTACTGGACTGGGAGGTGTGTGGCTAAAGCTTTTCAGACCAAGTTAATTAGCAGGATATAAGATATAAAAGAGAGCAATGGAAAGAGTTGAATCTGAAAATTTGGTTAAAGATAATTTGAGTCATTATTGTGTTAAATGAGAAAAGCATCAAATAGACATTACAAAAAGTAACTTTAGAAAAAAATATTTGATTCAACATAGAATCAACATTATTACACAATCTTTTAGGCTTCAATGGCCATGAGGGCAAGTAAATGAGTGAGAATTTGTGTGAACTATACCTTTAATGTTTTTTTTTTTATTAATATGGAAATATGAAATAATTTATTTATGAAATTATACTTTAAATAAGACACTAAAATTGCCAGTAGGTGGCGGTAAATGTCTAAATGAGTAAGTCATCGGGCACTATCATACACCCGGCGCAATGTGACGCCAGGCGCAGTGTTTTTTGCTAGTTTCAGCCTGACGCAGTTATCATTTTCACATCCTGTGCTACGTTGTTTAAATAGCAAATGCACTCACGCCCATCTGTTCGCCCATGGGCATGCTGGTCTGAAAACGAGGTGTGTTCAGGCGCATTGTTGCCGTGTTGCTATTTTGAGGCAACTGAAAACAACTGCACCATTGACTAACAAAAACCTGGTCTAAAGTCAATGGCGCAGTATTTTTTTGTTATTTAAAGGGCGTGTTATATGCACCTATATGCGGGTGCACAAAGTGCGTACACTCTGCTTGTTACACACATAGGGATGCGCAACATCACTCAAACATGCCAAATATTAAAAATATAGGATTACAATGTAAAAGATTATTATTGTGTACATAAAGATAAAAATGCCTACATGTCATAATGGATAGTCATTGCATGTATCAGAATTACCTATTTGCAGTAATGACGAATGAAATTGGCTAATTATTTGACCAATCGTGGCAGTACACACATGTATTTAAACTGACTCGTCAAGTTGGTGTCTATATTTCACCATGTAAATAGCAATCCGCCATGGTGCAAGAGCAAAGGGAATGGGAGATGACACTCTAATTGGTTTATTCCACGTTACGCCCAAAACACACCCATGACTCATTAAGAGACAAGGTACAACCCTCAGCACTTGTGTGATATTGCGCTCGTTACTCATGCAATATTGCTTAACTATATACACTAAACTAAGCTTAACTAACAAGATATAAATATGAGACAAAAAGTCATACAGGGGCATTTTTGCCCTGATATCTTTAATTTTATGGGCATTCTAACTGCATTCTATATCACGCAGTGAGTTGTTGCCCTGCTTCATGTTCGTCATCAATCAACTGTATGAAATGTAAGATCTGAGGCGGGGCACGTGCATTAATTGTACTTGATGAACTAAATGCAGCCTTGGTGAGCATAGACTTTCTAAAACATTTAATGTTAAATATTCCAAACTTTGACAAGTAGTATATTTATTTTTTTACAAAAAAGATAATTTTTCTTTCCAGTTTCTAATGAAATCTGGCATCTATGGCACAGGTTTGATGCTTGTTATTGACGTGCAACCTGCACCGCAGGCATCATATATGATTGGAGAGCTGCATACTGAGACATGAAGACATCAGAGTCTCAGTGGTGTCAGATGTAATGATTAATTTGTTATTGTGTGTGTGCAGGGTGAGGATATTCTGGACAGGAGCTCAGAGCTTGTGTACACTGGGGAGATGTCCTGGATATATCAACCATACGGACGCAGCCAAACCAGAATCTTCTTCCTTTTCGATCATCAGATGGTTCTCTGCAAGAAGGTAAGAGAAAGAGGGGATGAAGGCAAGAATTACACTCTAAGTTCAGTTGATGATAAAGTAGGTGTCCGCTTTAACTGTGACACATGGGTCTGGAAATAAGAGAACAGGTGAAAAAAAAAAGGTGATATTTCTAGATAGATAGATAGATTCGAGGGGTCAGGCATGACTCCTGCAGTCCTGTTTTTCATTTTTGAGGAGTAGAGATGTTTGAGGGAACGTAGCAGGCAGCCGATGATGTTTCAGCACATTGCACACTGTAACTTTCACTTGGAGAGCGAAGATGCAGAATTGAACTAGACAGGCACGGAGAAACAAATAACTGATTAAAATATAGTGGTGTAGCACAACTGAGGGTTTGTGATTTGGATTCTAGCTGAAAGTTGAAGCCGTTTGTGTTTCACTGTCCTCCAAACACCCTCAAGCTCAAAGCACATGGCCCATTTTTAGTCTCTCCACAAAGGTGCAAAAACAGCTCTCTTCAGCACCTTTTGACTTACACAGACAGTTCAGCAACACAAAAACAGAGACCATCAGCACCTGTTTCTCACAAGACTGATATGAGTGTACCCAGACCAGCCAACCAATTAGCAGTCTTACTATTTATATCCAGTTACCAATTGTTTCAAAAGTATTTTAATAAACACGCAGAACATGTTGGGAGACTTGTAATACAAATCACTGTAATCGCTAATAAAAAGGTGACACACACATCCTATCCCACATATATGTCAAAGACTAAAAAGGGTTTTCAAGCATCAAAACAATAAGTGTAATGCAGCTTTTAATTGTTGTTGTTGTTTTTCAATGCATCAGAATGGGTCCTGTTAATTTTTTTTTTTTGTGAGCAAAAATTAAATATACATTTTTATCATGATTTACAGAAGACACCACTAAAATGTCATTCAGTGTAACAATCTTGTCAGGGATATTTACAATAAAAAATCTATTTATGCCATATTAAAGACTTTACCCCAAATGCTAATTACTTGTAATTTTACATCTTTAAACTTTGCCACTGTCTTAGGTTTTGCCCATTTGTCAGCAAGAATTTTTTACTTATTTAAAATGCAATAACATTTTGTATGCTCACTTATTCTTTTATATATTTTAATATGTACAAGTCAAAATAAGTGTTGTTTCAGTTTTTACATAAATATAAGCGTTACACTAAATGACAATGGAACATTATTTCACCCACATTTTGACATTTATTCATTTGAAACCTTAAAAGTAGATGTTTTACTTGCATTTAATGTGCTTTCTATGTAAAATCACTTTTGTAAATTTCTGTTGATGAGACATCTAAATGTCTTTGACCCATGTACATGTAATTTACATGTACATTTATATTAATATAATATTTAGTTTCGTTCTGTCTGTAATTTGTCTCTATTGTTAGTACCAACTACAGACATACTAATTATGTCTCTCCTCCTTCTACAGGATCTCATTCGCCGTGATATTCTGTACTATAAGGGTCGGATTGAAATGGATCGATATGAGGTCATTGACGCAATCGATGGCCGAGATGATGATTTTAATGTTAGCGTGAAGAATGCATTCAAACTGGCCAACAAAGACACAGACGAGATCCATCTGTTCTTGCCCAAAAAACTGGAGGAGAAAATCCGTTGGCTTCGGGCATTTCAAGAGGAAAGAAAGATGGTCCAGGAAGATGAGAAGATTGGTGAGAACTTTTGCATCACAGTTTAGTCTTTA
>RJVU01073043.1:2342600-2376086 GCA_003731715.1 Anabarilius grahami | reverse complement strand
ACCACTCTCAGTGATTTAAACTTTGTTCTGTTCATCACACAAAGCTGTTAAAGTTTTACACTAAATGTTGTCTGTCATTTTCTTGCTTTAGGGTTTGAAATCTCTGAGTATCAGAAGAGGCAAGCCGCCTTGACCGTTAGGAGAGTCACCAAACAGAAAGGTATGAAATCTTTAAGCCTGTGTGACCCTTATCATGTTCAATGTTGGGTAAGTTACTCTAAAATAGTAGATAATTACTAGCTACTAATTACATCTTCAACAGTGTATTTAGATTACTGTACAGATTACTCACAAGTATTGCATTACTTATTAATAAGTACTTTCTAAATGCCATATCAACCTCGACCAGTTAAACAATACAAGGATAGACATGAAACTGCTTTTCTAATTCTTTCACATAAATGATATAAAAGTATTTAAAGGGAGGTTACATTAAAAACATACATTTTAACATTATGCTGATGTTAAATCCACTATTATTTTATATAGAATTGTTCGATAGTCTATAAAGTATTTAATCAGAAGTAACTAAATTACAGAAACGATAAGAGTAATCCCTTACTTTACTTTTTCAAGGGAAAAGTAATTAAATTATAGTAATTAATTACTTAGTAATGCATAATACCCAACACTGATAATGTTTCTCATGGAATGTAGATGTATTAGATTTATGTCAATTTCTTACATTTAACCCTTTAAAACCTACGGAAGCGCCTGCTTTCCCGTTTGTGTGTCTGTTTAAGAATGGTTTTGCCTTGCAGTGCCTGTGGATGTTACATACAGCATAAATCTACACAAAATTCAAATAAATGTGATAAAAAGTCATGTTAAACACAGATATACCTTGAGTTTATGCATCAGTCTTTGTGTTTTCCTATGTGCCCATCTTCTCAGGTGTGGGCCGGTCGGTCCCCCCAGCGTACCCACCACCTTTGGACCCCATGAACCCCGGGCAGTACCTTCTCCCTGATGGCTACGGGCAGGCAGATGGATATGAATACGAGCCCAAACGCAGCACATCACCCTTCTGGCAGAACTTCAGTCGGTTAGCTCCCTTTAAAAAATAGTACACACATCCACCAGGGGTTGGATACACTGGCCTCTGTATACTTGGAAAAGCACTATTCTACTTAAGATACATCTGTGGGACTTGAGGAGGACTGACACGACACACAAACTACAGGAGAGAGGACAGACCTTGCTTTACTGGGGTTTACCAGGCGTATTTCTTTTACTGGGGTTACGGGGACACCTCGCCGGGCTGGCTGCACTGAATTCAGCACACGACATGTTGTAATTCACAGAAATTCTTACGCAAACACACACACATGCAAAACATAGACATTTTATCCCTCAGCACTCTCTTTTTAGAGTTGTTTTAAATTATGAAATAAGAAAAATCACCTATGGTTTCTTCTCTACACAAATCGACAGAAAGCTAATTTTCACCTTTTAAAGCACTAAACCACAGTAATGACTCTTGCTCTCTAGTGCCGCCCTGGTGTTCCTCCGTGCACTGTGACTATTCGGGGCATTCTCTCTCATTCAATCTCTCTTTTTCTCTCTCGATCTCATACTCCACATTTTTGCGTGTTTTTCCAACAGTTTCTCGTCTGGTCAAAGCTGAAGATTTTTTTTCCTGGACAATTTCTCCTTGGATGGAACCTGCTGCACTCTTTAGTTTGTTTTGCATGAGATTCAGTTCATTGCAGGTATTTTTATTTGTGTAATTCTATTCATACGGGTCTCAAAAAACAGTGGATCACGATCTGCAAATTTGTCACGCAAGTTGCTTAAACCGATCACGGTCTACTGGAAAAATGGATATTGGAACAACTTTGACATTCAGAGAAACCTACAATCAATCAAGTTTAAAGTCGTTTTGGTTTGGTGGAGCTTTTGGGTACCCTGAGAAAACTACAGACCAGAGAAACCTGAAGGAGGAACTGTTTTGCTCTGAACAGTGGACCTCTGTAGCGTGTTTACGTCAGAGCCTTGTTTATCCTGTGGTCTCGGTTTTGGCTTTATCATTGTTTCCTCTCTCCTATCCGTCAGATGACCGAAAAACCTGATCAGTTGTTATAAAGTAATAATTCCACCTCTGAGCCCGTCTTCATTTTATGGGGAATGATACTCAGACCAGGACGACTTTAATCCTGCTGATCAACCTCGTAATGACATGCCAATTCATCTCTAACGTGCCAAAACAGTCTGGTTGCCAAATTTTCCCATAACAGGTGCATTGGCATGTGCGAATGCCAACCCCATGAGCTGGTACCCCGCCATGTGACTTCTCAGGCGAAAATTAAGTCAGTTAAATTTGGTTATCGCTGCTAGGATTAGCATGACATAGCGTTTCAGTTTTTTTTTTTTTGGTTGTTTTTGGTTCTCTCTCTATATATACAGTATATATATATTTATTTTTTCCCAACTTAAAGGGACTTGTGCAAAATTTAATTTATGGTATATTCGGGTTTTGTCTGATAACTTTCAAAGGATAGTATTTAGTCCAATCACAATATTTAAAGTATTGCTATAAAACATTATTTATTCTATTATAGTGTGATTTTCTTTTTTTCCATCTTGATCCTCTCTCTATATTTTAGAGCTTCTGCTGGAGTGTTAAAGACCCTATTAGGGCATAAAAAATGTAAGAGGACAGTATGGAAGAAATATGTCACACATGTGTACTAAGTGCCACATGAAACTATTATTATGTTACAAAGGAAAATATCAGTTTAATATTTTTGATTCGGTGATATGATTGAAATAAGAACATTATATCATTATTTCATAATAAACTTCATTATGGAGAAAACAGAGTTGAACTGAATACATGCTTCATCTGGTATTATTTGATTTCACCTGTTTACTAAACAGTAATGCTGGTTTCATTGTAAAAAATTATTTTATAATGATGGTATTCAAAAATAACTACAGCATAAATGGGTAAATAAATCGAGTTCAGAATAACAGAAAGTTGAATTCCCAAGAAAAGGATGTAATTATCTAGGTTTATTTGAATAAAAATTTAAAACCACAAGTATTTAGTTTACCATTCGTATTAAACTGATTCAAAAATATAACATATCCACTACCGTTCAAAGGTGTGGGGTCAGTAAGATTTGTTTTTTTAAAAAAAGAAATTACAACTTTTTTTGAGCAAAATGACAGTAAAGACATTTATGTTATAAAAGTATCCAACAAAAATATTAAGCAGCACAGCCGCTTTCAGCATTGATATAAATAAGAAATGTTTCTTGAGCACCAAATCAGAATATTAGAATGATTTCTGAAGGATCATGTGACACTGATCTTTTAAAACACATAAAAAATCTTATTGAACCCCTTTGAATGGTACTGACAGGTACATATTTTATATTTATGTATAGATTATATTTAAAAAGAACAGATTAAAGAAGAGTCTTTGTTGTCTTTTTTGTTCCAGTTTATTAGGCTGAATTGTTTTAAAGTGATTTTATTGTTCAATATGCATCACAATAATTTACCTGCTGATGGATAAACATCCATTGATTCACACAGGTTAGTAAGGTCTCTAAATTTTACACACACACTTTCTCTCTCTCTCTCTCTCTCTCTCTCTCTCTCTCTCTCACATTCACTCACTCATGTATTACATTTCTTCATGAGATATAAAGCATACACTAAAGAATACCAGGATTGGCGGGAAACTGATGATGTCACAGTGATAGTTTCCCACGAGATTGTTTGTGCTCTTGTCAGTACAGCAAAGGTAAAGTCTGACCACCATAAAAGAACAGTGTCAAAAGCACAGCATGACATGGTACTAAAATTCTACAACCCAAGACAGAAATACATTCATAATGCCTCATAATCGTGAACCGGCCAAGGTTGATGGGAAAAATACATTCCGATAAATGTTGACAGACCTTCGTAACCCTTTAAGGTCAATAATTCGACAGTAGTCCAACATATTCAACATTCAGCATTCACACAACATTCAATCTTAAAAAAGAAAAGGCAGATTCCCTTTTACAAAACATTCACTTCCTTCATTGATTTATTTCAGCGTCCAATCACAGTGTGTGGCTTGAGTGGTTTACAGTGGTCTGACTCCATGTTTAATATGGTCTCAAGGGCATTTTTAAATCAGTGCAAGAGACACTTTTATTGGTGTAATCTATTTCTCTGACACTCTTCAGTGATTGTACGCATCATAAATATGTAACATATTCAGAACATCCACTCAAAGACTTCATGACACCTTTGAAAACATTATTTCAGAATTCACAAATAGGCAATATGACATCTGAGCCTCATACATCAGTGATGTAAAACTAACAGTATGCCGTTATATTTGGGGAATTATTCCAAAGTAAATGTCCCAGGGAGTGCCACAAACAGTCACTCTGTACTTCAAGTTAAGCAAATGATCAATAATTAATAACAATTTGTATAAATAATTTCCTTTATAAAAGTCTCAGAGTGTGTTAATTTGCGCTCGGGTAAACAAATTCATATTCTGTACATGTTTGGGCTTTGGTGACAAATGTTTTCAGATAAGATTCAAGCTGTTGGGATTTCATTATCCATTCAGATTTAGAAACATTTTTTCAATAGATCTATTCAGTCATCATGATATCAGTTTGTAAATTAAATAAATTAAGGTCTGTGATAAACATTTCTTGAAGAACTTTCTATTCATAGCAACATAAATTACACAGAGTCATATCTTAATGAAAAAATGCATTTAAGTTTGGGGTCAGTAAGATTTTTTTTTTTTAAGAAATTTTAATCAGCAAGGATGCATTGAATTGCTCAAAAGTGACAGTAAAGTATTTCTATTTCAAATAAATGCTGTTCTTTTGAACTTTCTATTCACAGTGTTTCCACAAAAATAACTGTTTTCAAGATTAATAATAATGTTTCTTGAGCAGCAAGTCAGTATAATATTAGAATGATTTCTGAAGGATCATGTGACACTGAAGACTGGTGTAATGATGCTGAAAATTCAGCTTTGCCAAATTATATTTTAAAATTAAAATGATATTTTAATGTATTTTAAATTGTATTTCCTTTCTATATTAAAATAGAAAAAATATATATTTAAAACTGTAATAATATTTTTTAAAATATAACTGTTTTTACTCTATTTTTTATTCAATTAAATGCAGCATTTATTGCAGATAAGAGACTTCTTTCAAAAACATAAAAAAATCTTACCAACCCCAAACTTCTGAATGGTGTTGTAGCTAACAAGTTGCTACATAAGGACAGCAACCTTGGTAATGCCTATAATTTCATTTCTTTCTGGTAGATTTAAGGCCCGTTCACACCAAGAATGATAACTATAAAGATAACTATATTAGCGTCCATACCAGCGGACGATATCGTTCAAGCTCGTTACAGCAGGATGGATTCTGATTGCTGTCAATGTTTTTGCCGTTCATCAGGTGGATAAAATCATTCTGGATAAAAATGTTTTAGACCACCCAAAATGCTTCTTAATACTAGGTGTAAACAGGGACAAAGTGATTCCAACTATATCGTTTCTCTGTGCCGTTGTCATTATAGCTGTGCTGTGAACTCTTGTTATTCTTTAATATTGAGAACGGTTTTTAGAACTATGTCTTTATCGTTATCTTTATAGTCATCATCCTTGGTGTGATCAGGCCTAGCAACTTGTTAGGGACTTTTCAAAAAAAAACAAAAAAAAAACAACAACAACAAAAAAACATTCACATTTGAGGCATGAGGTGTGAAATTTATGTTGTAGAACAAAGTAAAGTCAACCTCATACTTACTCATACCACAGTTCTAAAAACCCACAGGAAATTCCAGAGGAAACCCAATCTAAAATGCTAATTCACTTCCTGATTTAAGGACTACAAAATAAACAGCTTTATTCTTGAGTCATTGCACTGGAGGTCTTTTATTCTGGAATAATTTCCTAAATATTCTGCCATTTTATTTCTAAAGGTTTTTTATCCAGCTCTGAACTCGCTCCTTTCACAGCAGTGTAAAAGACTCAACATGTACCTGAAATTGTAGGAGATGAAAACAAGTCAAGTTTTGAACCATGTAATAATTTAAATGGATTATTCCCCCCCTCCTCAGAAGGCTTTAGGCTTTTGACTGACGGACATCCTTCCACTCCATCTTGGTGCTTTGTAAAGCCTGTGTCTTCTTCTCGTCTACTTGCACGTAATCCACCCTGTACTCGTCTGCCAGCAGCGGTTTCTGAAAACATCAATAATGCAATATGAACAATCAAAACACTAACCAGCACAGGGGAACTGTATCAATCCTGGAGGCAGATTTATGCCATGTCGTGTTTAGAGCTGAGTGGTGGCAAAGCAACTGTCACCGGGACAGGAAATACTGAGTCACTGTTACCGCTGCCTGAAGATTCGGTTTAAAAGAGCCACAGAAAAGATTACTACAACAGATAACAGTGCCCGCTAAACCCCATGCACACTCAGTGCAAATGAGAGTTTGTATTAGAATGCTTTAGATGCTTGTGAGAAATGTATTTCTGAAACAGTTTGATATCTTTTTTTCTACTTCATGCCCACCTTCTGGACAGGTGAGGGGGAGGCAGAGTTGAAGTCAAGTGACAAGTAATCCAGCTGAGAAGGCCTCATCCAGGGGGTAGAATCACAAGCTGGGAACAGCATCTGCCGAGAGTCCTAAACAAAGGAAAAACATACAAATATAGCCACAATACATTTAATACTGACACACATTATATTACAATAATATTTTATGTATACAAATACATACAGATGTGGACAAAATTGTTGGTACCCTTGATAAATATGATCAAAGATGACTGTAAAAATAAATCTGCATTGCTTATTGTTTCATTGAAGGAAAAGACTTGAAAGTGGGGGGAAAATCACATTATGAAATAAATGTTTTTCTTCAAAACACAATGGCCACAATTATTGGCACCCCTAGAATTTTTTTATGAGTAAAATATCTTTGAAGTATATTCCCATTCATATTTACATTTTTTTTTAGCACACCAGGGTGATCATGAACATGAAATTGTCCAGCCATGACTTCCTGTTCCACAGGAGTATAAACATGAGGAAACACAAAGGCCAAATTCCCTTAATCATTCATCACAATGAGAAAAAACAAAGAATATAGTTCTGATGTGCAGCAAAAGATTGTTGAGCTTCACAAAATAGAAAGTGGCTGTAAGAAAATAGCTAAAGCATTGAAAATCCCTATTTCCACCATCAGGGCAATAATTAAGAAGTTCCAATTAACTAAAGATGTTACAAATCTGCCTGGAAGAGGACGTGTGTCTATATCGTCCTAATGCACGGTGAAGAGGAGAGTTTGAGTGGTCAAAGACTCTTCAAAGATCACAACTGGAGAACTGCAGAGATTAGTTGAGTCTTGAGTCTCAGAAAGCCTAAAAAAATGATTAAACAGCACCTACATCCCCACAAGTTGTTCAGGAGGGTTTCAAGAAAAATCCTCTGCTCTCATCCAGAAACAATCTCCAGCACATTCAATTGTCAGACACGACTGGAACTTCAAACGGGACCGGCTTCTATGGTCAGATAAAACTAAAAAAAAGCTTTTTGGCAGCAAACCCACCAGATGGGTTTGGTGCACACATGGATAAAAAGTACCCCATGCCCACGGTTAAATATACTGCTGGATCTTTAATGTTGTGGGCCTATTTTCTGCTGGAAGTCCTGGACATCTTGTTCAGATACATGGTATCATGTATTCTATCAAATACCAAACAGATAAAAAATCAAAACCTGACCGCTTCTGCTAGAAATTCAATAAGGGGCCGTGGTTGGATCTTCCATCAGGACAATGATCCAAAACAAACATCAAAACCAACAAAAAAATGTGTCACTGAGCACAAAATGAAGCTTCTGCCATGACCATCCCAGCTCCCTGACCTGAACCCTAAAGAAAATGAGTGGAGTGAACTGAAGAGAAGAAGCACCAACATGGAGCTGGGAATCTGAAGGATCTGTAGAGATTCTGCATGAAGGAATGGTCTCTGATCTCTTGTCAGGTGTTCTCCAAACTCATCAGGCATTACAGGTGAAGACTCAGAGCTGTTATCTTGGCAAAAGGAGGTTGCAAAAAGTATTGAATAAAAGGGTGCCAATAATTGTGGCCAACGTGTTTTGGAGAAAAAAAACTTTATTTCATAATGTGATTTTTCACCCCACTTTCAATTCTTTTCCTTCAATGAAAGGTTAGATTTGTGCTAATTTTATGATTTAAAGATCAAAAGGATAAACAATGCAAAATTTATTTTTACAGTCATCTTTGATCATATTTACCAAGGGAACCAACAATTTTGTCCACGTCTGTACATTTGTGTTCGAAACTATCACCAAGGCTGCATTTATTTGTTCAAAAAGAAGTAGAAGAGTTACTACAATTGAAAATAACGTTTTTCTATTTTACATTTTAAAATGTAATTTATTTTTGTAATGGCAAATTTTGTAATTTTCAGCATCATTTCTCCAGTCTTCAGTGTCATGATCCTTCAGAAATCATTCTAATATGCTGATTTGGTGGTCAAGAAACGTTTATTATTATTATTACAGTTATGCTGCTTAATATTTTTTTGTGGAAGTTTTATTTGGTGAATAGAAAGTTAAAAAGAACAACATTTATTTTAGATTTGCTGCTTGTTTTGCTGATGAATAGAAAGTACATTTAGCTGAAATAGAATTATTTTGTAACATAAATGTCTTTACTGTCACTTTTGATCAATTTAATACACTCTTGCTAAATAAAAGTATTAAATTAAAATTGTTATTTTCAAAAAATCGTACTTATCCCAAACAAAATATTTTTTTATATATTTTACATTTATGCTTATTGTTAAATTATGATTATTTACATAATTTAATGGTTTGCATTGCTTAATTATTTGTTTGCTGAGTTTTTCTGTTGTTTGCACTGTATGCTAAATTTTTCTGTTTGCTGAATTTTCTGCTATTTCCTTTGTAATTTACAGAGATTTACTGCTGTTTTCATGTCTTTTTATCATTATTATTATGATTTTTTTTTTTATCCCTCTGTTGCCTTCTTGCTCTTTCTAATTTTAAAGAGAAACAGAGCAACAAATTATTAATGAGAGAGGACGGCTTAAACAGGAAGTCACGTTACCGTTGGCGTGATGCTCCCTTCCTGTTCAGAGCCCCATCCCCGCCGTCTGTCCAAAGGAACACACTGAAGTGATGTGCTAGAGACAAAATAAACAAATCGATATCAAAATGCATCAACGTTCAAATACAGCCATAGAAATACAAAACAATATCTTACAAATAACAAATAACAAACATCAGTGTGTCATTCATAAACATCACAAATATGTAAATGAGAAAACACTTGTGCAGAGGAGTTTGCAGAGGCAGGAAATAAAGATCGGGTGATATGAGGAAGAGCAACATCAAGACAAACAATTTCTTTGTTGAAGATATAAGACAGACAGAAATAGTAAAAAGAATGACAGACAGAACTGGATGAGAAGAACAGATTTGCAGGGGATCAATTTTAGCTCATTTTGATCTGTAAATGTGAATTTGTCATAAGTCAATGTTGTGCAAATCTCACCTGGGTTCTGTCATTGTGCGTGTGAGAGAAACGTGGAATGGACATTCAGAAATTGTGGACAGGCCCCGTAGGTCTAAAGGTGGCGGTCGAACTGTGAAACCAAACACATTGCAAAACACTCAAACACTGCATATATTTTTTTGTCATCCACATAACACACACAACTGAGTTTAATGAGGCATTTCCTTTGTGTGAAGGTGCATGACCTGTAGAAACCCTGTGCCTCTATTCAAGACACAATGCTGTCTGCAGTTCCTGATCTGTGAATCTGATAGTATCATGCACTTCCTCTCTTGTGCTTTTGTCTTGGGAAACCTAAATGCTCACTTTACAATGTATTTAAAATATGTCACAAAGACTCGGGTATTCAGAATGAAATACAAAAATACTAGTGCGGTCACATTTACTATTCTTCTGCGATTTTTTCGAGTGCGAAATCCAGTCATTTTAAAAGGAATCCATGTATTTTTCTGTATTTCTGTATTGGGTTCCAGTAATGTTATACAAATTCGCCACACTGACCAACAGAAAGCCGCTTGGTTTGCATGTGACTTCTGTGTGAAAGGTGCTTCATACATTGCTACATTATTGTCAATTGATAATGACATTTTTTTTTGCTCACGCTAATTTGACCATATTTTAATTCTGCGGTGGCTTTGTATGGAAGGCAGATTCAGATATTTTTTATATACTGTAAATTAGCAAATTTACATTCAATCCAAAAATTATTCAGACATTTTTTATATTTTTTTACACTATAGTTGATTTATGTCAGTGAGGATAGCAAAATAAAGTAAACTCTGGCATATTATACCCAAATATTCTTCATACAGTGGACTACCAGTAAAATTTATAAAAATTTGGAACCAGAAATTATTCAGACACTTTGACCTGACCATGTTTTGCTTAAGTGTTATCTGACATAATTAACAAAGTTAACACAGTTTAACTCTGAGACCTTGTCATATTTTATTACATTTTTTTAAACTATAGTGAATAAACTGTAATAATGAATGAAATGTTCAAGGTGTCTGAATAAATTTTGGTTTGGCTGTATATGAAAATGAAAATCAGGGCAACCATTTGATTTCTGAAAAGTGTCAGCAAAGTATGTGGCAAAATTGAGAAATCGATATTTCATTTACTCTACAATCTCAAGGCAAGACTGCCAATATACATAAGTAAAACAACTCTTAAATTTAGAGCTTGAAATAGAAATGGTCTCTGTGTGATACACGGATCATGAGCCTCTGCTGCATCTCATCTTCCTCATATTCATTTTCAACATGCGTCACTCTTCTCGAGATCATCCTCGCATGAGATCATCTTTTCCATTTCTCTATTTTCTTTTTCTGATGTAGCTAACTAAAATCATGATATTCCAGATAATGAAATTGCTTCATGGCAGCAGTTACAGCTAACACGACATCTTATATCATTTAACTCTTTTTAGTAAAATATACAGAGTCCCTAAAGGGGCATGGTGATGGAAAAAAATATGAGATGGGAGGAAAAATTATGTTTGTCAATGCTTTTGCATTCTCTCGCAAATGTTTGCGTTCCCCCAAGAATTGTTGTGTACGCTTGCAAAACTTTTTGCAATGTTTTTTGTGAGTGAGTTTCTCGGGGGAATGCAAAACATTTGCGAGACAATGCAACAGCATTGACAAATAATTTTACCTCCCATCTCATATTTTTTTCGTTCACCATGTCCCTTTAGGGGCTCCATAGCTCCTTAATAATACATTCTTAAAAATAAACATTCTTTATTGGCATTGATGGCTCTAGAATATGGAATAGAATATGGAGCTTGCCATTGCACAAAAGGTTCTTTATAGTGGAAAAAAAATCTTCATACTATTACTTCATACTAAACTATTTTTCACACTAAGAAAAAAAAAAAAGGTTCTTTTAAAGCTATAGTCCGTAATTTTGCCTCTTTGTCGCCATCTCTGTTTGAAACCTGCAATTGCAGTTGTCTGCGGAATTATTATCTGTGAATCTAATGTTTGCTGTCAATCACCACATTGGTGTGGATACTGTACTTCGGAATTACAGATTGTAGTCTTGGAAGTATGACCAAAATAAGAATTTTCACCAGAGAATGTCATCTGAACAAGTAACATGTCTGCCACTTTTGTTCTGACTGAGGAAAAAAAAGAATTACAGTAAATCGAGCAGCCAATGGTGATTAAATCTAACGCTCGCTTAGCTCATATCACGTAAAACCGTTCAAATTATTATTATTATTATACTTTGTTCTCAAATTGTTATTGTTAACAACATCAGCATTCCATGGCTATGTGTATTTAGTGTGTATTCGTGTTACCTGTAGATTTCAATTTCTGTACAGTCTAATCTCTAACGTTAATTTGTCATACCATACAATCCGCCATCAAAATTATAAGTTTAATTATTGCAGCTGCTGTGAGAAAGGCTATAAATGATCTGCCTCACATGTGATATAGCCTACTAACTGGGACTCATTCTTAATGCATACAGATGTGACGCATCTTAATGTGACGCAAGTACCACCCGAATTATAAAACATTATTACAAGCTTACCATTGTGAATCGGGCTAAGGTAAGGAGATAGTTTTGAACACTGGCTGGTTATGTACATGCTCAAATATTGATTTTGGATCATTTTTAACCAAAAAAAGTTACGGACAGCAGCTTTAAGAACTGAGTTTTTTTTTTGGGAACCCAAAATGGTTATTCTATGACATTTCTATGAAAACCTCCTTTTGGAACCTTTATTTTTGAGAGTGTACTTGTGCGAACACCTTTAAAAGAATAAGAAATTCTGAAATAGCAAGTTCCTAAAACTATGCCATCATATCCTGTTTTTTAACTAGATATTAGTCATTGGCACAGTATATTTAGCAAATGTGTTAGGAGTAGATGTATCTGACATAGCCAAAAATAAATGTAAATTAAAAGGGGGTGTCCTCATACATTTGACCATGTAGTGTATATGCTATTACATGCTATTTTGGGGCATGTAAATCTTATTTCTTAATTAAATCTTTTAGTCTAAAGGCTACAAGTCACAATATGGATTACTAATGCTACAATCACAAAACTTTGAATGATTTTTTAGTACCATGTGCTTTGATTGCGTATGATACTGGTAAACGTTTACTACATTTTTAACCCGAAAACATTTACCCTTTTTTGGTCTTTTTGGTTTAAGGTTGCGGTCGACTGGAGGAGGCTCAAGGTCGGGATTCGAAGGTGAGGGCAGCTCTGTTTTGCCGTTGGTCAGTAGGGAGACAGGCAGGGTGGAGGGACTCATGGGTATGTAGCCGTCTGAAGTGACATTAGAGCAGCTGATTGGTGGGGAGGCCATGGGCACATATGAATCCTCACAGTGGTTTTCAGTAACTGTGGTATTCAGAAATATCGGCTAGAAATAGCCGAGATACAGAGAGAGACAAACTATGATACATGTGGTTTCTGGCAGTGAATATTCAAATTGATGCTTATTTACTGTGTATGTTTAACTTTCACCAGGCTCATTTGACTATTTTATATTTGAATATTTCTTTACCAGGTTGAGGCTTAGACGTTTGTTCCAGTTTCTTCCAGTATTGTCAAACTCTCCTGAAAAAAAGATAGTATAATAATAAAATATAAAATATAATACATTTTAATGAGATGTTTTGGAGAAAAAAAGATGTGTGTGTGCGTGTTTGTGTGGGGATGTCATTGATAATATTTGTTGTGTGTATTTGTGTGTATGTTCACCTTTCCTAAAGTGGTCAATTCCTGAAAGTGACGTCCTGCGAGGGAGGAGAGCAGGTTGTGTTTGATTACGGCCGGTATCATCGTTACTGGGGTGATCGGACAGGTGTGTGGGTTTGGGTGGGAGGGGAGGAGGCGTCTGTGGGTCTGATGTCACACAGAAGGGTCGGTCGAATCTGAAAATGTCCGGTGGACGGCGTAGAGAGATAGGAGATGAGAGGCAGGACGAAAGAGAGGAGGAGAGAGAGAGTGGACCACAGGGGGCACTGAATGGGGGCTCGGACACCCCGGCCAAAAGAAAAGGGGAGGAGTCAATGCGTGGGGTGGGGCTAAAAACATCCTCTGTGTACTCCGACGAGCTCTGCTCAAAGGAGCGTTCAGAGTTAGAGATGCTGTCACACCTATAGGGAAGGAGAAACACAAACACATAAGAAATAAGCATATAAACACACACTAAAACAACACTATAGTCAACTAAGTAATGTTATTCAAATTAAAATATGTTGATGATGTTTTTCTCTTCTATGGAAAAAAAATATTCAGAGAAAGCATATGGAAAATGTGTGGTGTGTTGTGTCATAATGAAACTATTGTTTTTACACAGGCTTTCTCTGCTGAATGAGTGCTCATTTAGAAATCATAAATTTGCATAAATTCAAAATATTCTTTTACATGTAAAGCCTTACTAAGACAAGACAAAAAAATCAAAATAAACAAGTGAAGTGTCACATATTAAATAAGTCACAAAATTCAACATTTGCTTAAGTGTCTGAGCCACTCAAATCTGGTTCACATTAGAAAAGCAGTCTTAAAGTCAACATGAAATAAAATTTGACCCTATTTACTTTTTTTTTATATTAGACTTCCATGGCCTTATTGTACATTATTCAGCTGTGTGTTATTATAAAAGAAAATAAATGTTGTGTTCAAGATCAGAGACACATTTCTAATTTCCAATTTCCAATTCATGTTAATGTTAATTAAAAACTTTGAAAACAAATTTCCCGGAAAATATATACACACTACAGCTCAGGTTTTGGTGTCAGGTCTTTTGAAGAAATTAATACTTTAGGAAACTTAAATTAGGGAGAACATTTTCAAGGTTCCGTGTTCTACGTCAGAACGCTGACTCCACATCAGCATCACGCATGTGTCATGCTACTCACGTGTAGAGCATCGGCCAAATACTGAGTCGGCATTCTGACGTAGAACACGAAAACGCTGCACTGCGTTTACTATGTCAACAGCGTGGGGGACTGACAGGGAAGAGAAAAAAATTGTTGAATAAAGTTGTTATTTTTGTTTTGTTTTTGCACGGAAAAAGTATTCTTGTCGCTTCATAACATTAATGTTGAACCACTGTAGACACATGGACTATTTTAACGAAGACTTTACTACCTTTCTGGGCCTTGAAAGGTACAATGACGTTGCTGCCTATTTGTGGTTCCCTAATCTAAATGTTATCTTGCTGTTATTAAGCAAGGATGCATTAAAGTGATCAAAAGGAATGGTAAAACATTTATAATTATAATTACAAAAGATTTCGATTGCAAACAAATGCTGTTCTTTTAAACTTTCTATTCATCGTAGAATCCTGAAAAAATGTATACAGAATTACCCTTAAGACTGGTTTTGTGGTCCAGGGTCACATTTGTCTGTGCAACTGCACAGATGTGAACCAATCAGGCTTCAGAATTCAGAGAAAACAGGAGTTTTGCCCATAAGCATCAGCTAAAGCAGACGCAATGCTCGTTCCCATTGGCTCGGAACCAGGGTTAAGTGAGTAACCATAACGTTCCCTTTCGATACGGTTCACTTGCATTGCATCTGGTTTAGCCGCTCTGTGAGCCGACAGCTAGGGTGTGGCCGATCGAGGGCCCCAAGACCAACTAGTAACTTTGGAACACCACTAGCCACAGTGGCTGGTGAGAAAAAAAGTTAATGTCAATTTCTGCATCATTTTCAGACGGTTGTGCCATTTCATCATAGGAGTCGCCCATGAGCCGAAGGCTATTCTGCCATCACACAGAGCACCCCAGCCCGTCTTGGAGGTGTCTGTCACAACCATTTTTTTCCTGGAAACAAAGCCCAGCATAGTCCCGTTCAGGTAGAAATGGGGAGATGTCCAAGGCCTTGACACAGCTGTGGGTCACTCTGAGAGTGAGTCGCCCCGTGCGCCATGCATGAGGCGGGACATAGACTTTTAACCAGAGCTGGTGTGGTCAGGCCCAGCGGAACTACTGAGGATGCGGCTGCCATGAGGCCCAATAGCTTCTGAAACCTCTTGAGGGGATGAAGGGACCATTCCCTGAATGAGGCTGCCATGCTCTTGATTTTCAAGGCGTGCTCTTCAGAGAGCCAAGCCTGCATTCTGAGTCGAAAACTGCCCCCCCTGGAATTTGAGCTCTTGCCAAATTTAACCCTGAAACCCAAGTTTTCCAGATGGCTGAGGAGCAGTGATCTGTGGGCACATAACTCGTGTCTTCACTGGGCTAAAAGTAGCCAATCGTCAAGGTAGTTGAGCATGCAGTTTCCCGTCTGTCTCAGAGGGGAAAGAGCCACGTCTACACACTTCGTAAAGGTACGCGGGGATAGAGAGAGTCCGAATGCAAGGAATGCCACCCCCTCGAACGTGAATCTCAAGAATGGTCTGTGATGGGGGCTATCTGGATGTGAATGTAGCGTCTTTCAGATCAATTGATATAAACCAATCTTTGGGACAAATCAGTACAAGGTTTCAAAGTTAACATCCTGAATGACCGTCTCACGAGGGTGTGATTCAGACATCTCAGATCGAGAATGGGCCTGAGGCAGCCCTAGCTCAACCAATGGATTGGGCGGTGACTTTAGTAGCGCACAGGACCAGGTCTGTTGCGTTGCGCAACTCTTTGAATTTAGCCGGGTCGGGTCCAGACTCGTTCATGTCACTGAGAAGTTTGGGCTGATATATTTGAACCGCTATAGTATGTAGTGCAGAAGCGGCTTGGCCGTCAGTGGCGAAAGCTCTGGAGGCAAGAGCTGACGTGGTTCTGCAGGGCTTGGAAGGATGACTGGCCTTGGTCTTCCATCCGATAGCCATAGGCAGGCAGAGATGCACAGCGACAGCCTCTTCCACTAAGGGGAGCTTCGTGTAACCTTTTTCATCTGCGCCATGGACTTTAGAGAGAGAGCGACCAAAAAGGAAGAATGGACGTGCGCCGAGTACGGGTCACCACATCTTGGTGAGCTCTCAATGGACTCCAGGGAAGAACGGGGCTGGTCTCTGGCGAGGGGGCTGCTGGCGGCGCCCTGACTGCAGAAACCACTCGTGGAGTCGGCTGCGGGCGGGCTCCTCTGGGGCCGACCAGTCTAAGCCGAGCTCTTCCACAGCTTTTGAGAGGACTCGCAAAAACCTGCAGTTATTTCATTAATCAGCTGAACCCCTCCATAATGACACCTCAGTATTCAAAACAGCATTACAAAAATCATAATGCGTTTTTATAAAACCATTAAGTCCCTACTTTGCATACAGGTCCCTGAAGATTTGATTTGAATCTAATCACAGTGTGTTATGCTGCAGTGACCAAGATCAAAAGATCTCACTGAAGCGAAAAGCATGAGAGATTTTCTTTTCTCATTTATTCTCTCAGTCACCTTTATTAAATCTGATTAGAGAAAAGCTGATAGTCTGGCGCTACATGGAATGAATCTCAATTCTCTATTGAGATTAACATGTAATTATTATTTTTGCAATGTGTGATCATAAGAAGTGAGGTAGGCCTTGCCTGACGATGCTCTTTGTACCGGTTTCACACTGAGAGAGGAAGAGGTAGTCAAGTGGAGGGCTGATCTCTGATTCGCTAGTCCTGTCTAGGACAGCGTGGCTGTCGATGGTAACTGTGTCCTGATTGGCCACAAGAGAAACATGAGGAGAGAGTGCTGGAGATGGCTGCTGGGAAGAGGGAGTGTGATTTAGACTGTCCATTGATTCTGTCAAAAAGAAAGAGCGAGAGAAAAATAAATACGATACATTTATTTATTTTGGATGTCAAACAAATAAGTGCAATAACCATATTTCACACATTTAATTTTTGAAGTACCTTTGCTTTTAATTACCAGAAGGTGGCAGACCAAATCACCCCCTTTCCAGCCCCCCACGCACCACAACCCACACACACACACACCTCTTTCTCTTCCTGTTTAGACTCAACAGTGCATTAGTAGTGGGCAGACATTTCTAAAGCTCTCAGTCCCACAGATGAACACATGAGGCTCACGCCTGTTACACGCACTGAAAACACATGACATGTTCACAGTCGATTTTCTGGGGTGTAATCGTTTCTCTTCTTAATAGTAAGCAAAAATGTTTTTAGAAGGTGGAACTGAGTTGAAATAATGCAGTCACTGTGGAAAGTTTTGCACCGTTTCCATGGTCATATGTGTGTTGTGAGAATGAGATTGACTGTATGAATCTGAATGACACATCTCTCATTTTGGGAATTATTGTTGAGCAGGTTAATTAAATAGGCAATTTCAAGCAATACAAATTATTTGAATTGCCCAAAAAGAGGTGTCCAGTGATGACTCAGTGTTTCGAAGTCTGATATCACACTCAACCTTCTGGTGCTTGAAAGGCATTGTGAGTAATGTTGTGGGTAAACAGTTGTAGATAACCTGCTTTTGATCACGTTGCAGCTAGCATGCTAATCTGAGGGGGATTGTGTGGGCTCACATAAACATTGCTTCTTTGGCAGAGTCTACTATTGGGTATCCAACACTTGAATAACTGACAATGACTCATAAGAGAAATCTGAGAGACACTAGGTGTGTAGTTGTATTCATTTTTGTTATCTTATATTTACTGTAAACATCTATCAGATTTTACTCAAATGTATAAGCCCATAACATTTTTGCACAATGTTTGTACAGTAAGTTTAACATTTTTTGAACACCTTTTACAGCTACATTGAGAAGCCGTTAATTATTATGTAGAGCTGCTTTACACTTGCAGTCCAAGGTTGCTATAGTAAAGGGATTCAGGAGAACAGAACAGTTGTCATGGTGATGGGGTCAAAGGGACAGTAGAGATACAATAAGTAGTAGTCATGGTGATGGGGTCAGAGAATAGAAATAGAGTGCAACAGTCAGGTTCCAGAAGTAAAAACTCGATTAATTTTCTCCAAAGGGAAATTGATTTTTTAATGACTTGGAAACCTTTTAAGACAGCGCTACTGTGAGTTACGATGTTATTAATCGATGGTAATTGCTTCTGTTGAAGTCATAAGCCCACATTATTTCAATTTATTTTTAAAATAATTGTGTTTAACAGTGGAATTTGTGGTGAAAAACTACATTACCCATGATGCTGTACAGAAAATTCCACCAATCAGAGAGTTGAAACAAGCAAACCGCAACAAAAGAGGCTTGAGATTAGCAAAATCTGCACAGAACTGATTATCACAGCGAGATGCATGCCGGTTAGAAATGTTTCTGAGTGTAGTCCGTCTTGCTCTAATGTCATGCTTACGTATATCTTGTGATCGCGAGGCGGCCATGCCACAATCCCCCAACTGCGCTGATCAAAAGCATTATGGGAAACAACTTGCTGACGAAACTTATCATTGCTCATTGGTTTAAACAACCAAGCTGTATTGTTCTCTTTTAAAATGTTTGATTTAAAAACTTTGATATCATGCTTTTATGTGTATAAATTATGTGTGGATATTCCCAAACTCTCTGACAGTGTGATCTCTCTATGGGTTATGTGATTGTTGACATATTTCTTTAAAAAAAAAAAAGAAAAAGTATAATAAACACGTCTTTCGAATGGAATTAAATAACAAGTACTTTGAACTTAAGAACTTAAATTACATCATATTTACTAGCAACACAGCACATGCATGTGAATCATACAATCAAATACCTTTGATATTGTAGGTGTCTGTTGCACTACGAGGCGTAAAAACTGTCCATCTTGGCTGCACTTATTTCACTCCTCCCCTCACTGCAGCCCCCTGCTCTCATTTCAATTTCAGGCAAGGCGCATCTCAAATGAGCCTAATATCTTGTTAGTTTCGCCCACTCTCATGAAGCACTGCGAATAACGTAATCGAGTCGGTCTCCCTACACTCTCAAAATACTTAAATATCTGAAATGAGTAGTTTTATATTTGTACATCGTTTTTGCAGTGCTGGATTGGATTGTAGTTCTTTCCCTCACTAAAGCGTTAAATACACAGTCTTGTACCTTTGTCTTTTTGTCTGATTTTCAAAAATTGTATGATTCACCTTATAGCTGGTTGGCTTGGTCCATGGCTTATAATGCTTTAACAAAGTTTTTTTTTTTTAATCCTTAAAGGAGAAATGAATGAAAAAATATGGCATCACCACTGCTAAAAAAGTGGGTGGACACTGTGTCATTTTATACAATGAGCAGTTGTCATGGTGATGGGTCAGAAGGACAGTGGAGACACAATGAGCAGTTGTCACGGTAACGGTTTAGAATGAGAGTAGAGATCCTGTGAGCAGTTGTCATGGTGATGGGTCAGAGGGACAGTGGTGAAACAATGAGCGGTTGTCATGGTGATGGGTCAGAGGGAGAGTGGAGAAACAATGAGTGGTTGTCATGGTGATGGGTCAGTGGGACAGTGGCGACAATGAGTGGTTGTCATGGTGATGGGTCAGAGGGAGAGTGGAGAAACAATGAGTGGTTGTCATGGTGATGGGTCAGAAGGACAGTGGAGACACAATGAGCAGTTGTCACGGTTACGGTTTAGAATGAGAGTAGAGATCCTGTGAGCAGTTGTCATGGTGATGGGTCAGAGGGACAGTGATGAAACAATGAGCGGTTGTCATGGTGATGGGTCAGAGGGACAGTGGAGACGCAATGAGCAGTTGTCATGGTAACGGTTTAGAATGAGAGTAGAGATCCTGTGAGCAGTTGTCATGGTGATGGGTCAGAGGGACAGTGGCGACAATGAGTGGTTGTCATGGTGATGGGTCAGAGGGACAGTGGAGACGCAATGAGCAGTTGTCATGGTAACGGTTTAGAATGAGAGTAGAGATACTGTGAGTAGTTGTCATGGTGATGGGTCAGAGGGACAGTGGTGAAACAATGAGTGGCTGTCATGGTGATGGGTCAGAGGGACAGTGGAGACGCAATGAGCAGTTGTCATGGTAACGGTTTAGAATGAGAGTAGAGATACTGTGAGTGGCTGTCATGGTGATGGGTCAGTGGGACAGTGGAGACACAATGAGCAGTTGTCATGGTAACGGGTTAGAATGAGTGTAGAGATACTGTGAGTAGTTGTCATGGTGATGGGTCAGAGGGACAGTGGTGAAACAATGAGTGGTTGTCATGGTGATGGGTCAGAGGGACAGTGGAGACACAATGAGCAGTTGTCATGGTAACGGTTTAGAATGAGTGTAGAGATACTGTGAGTAGTTGTCATGGTGATGGGTCAGAGGGACAGTGGTGAAACAATGAGCGGTTGTCATGGTGATGGGTCAGAGGGACAGTGGTGAAACAATGAGTGGCTGTCATGGTGATGGGTCAGTGGGACAGTGGAGACAATGAGCAGTTGTCATGGTAACGGTTTAGAATGAGAGTAGAGATACTGTGAGTAGTTGTCATGGTGATGGGTCAGAGGGACAGTGGTGAAACAATGAGCGGTTGTCATGGTGATGGGTCAGAGGGACAGTGGTGAAACAATGAGCGATTGTCATGGTGATGGGTCAGTGGAGACAATGAGTGGTTGTCATGGTAATGGGTCAGAGAGACAGTGGTGAAACAATGAGCGGTTGTCATGGTGATGGGTCAGTGGTGAAACAATGAGCGGTTGTCATGGTGATGGGTCAGTGGGACAGTGGAGACAATGAGTGGTTGTCATGGTGATGGGTCAGAGGGACAGTGGAGACACAATAATGAGTGGTTGTCATGGTGATGGGTCAGAGGGACAGTGGAGACACAGGTTGTCATGGTGATGGGTCAGAGGGACAGTGGAGACACAATAATGAGTGGTTGTCATGGTGATGGGTCAGAGGGACAGTGGAGACACAATAATGAGTCGTTGTCATGGTGATGGGTCAGAGGGACAGTGGAGACACAATAATGAGTGGTTGTCATGGTGATGGGTCAGAGGGACAGTGGAGACACAATAATGAGTGGTTGTCATGGTGATGGGTCAGAGGGACAGTGGAGACACAATGAGCAGTTGTCACGGTTACGGTTTAGAATGATCGTAGAGATCCTGTGAGCAGTTGTCATGGTGATGGGTCGGAGGGACAGTGGAGACACAATAATGAGTGGTTGTCACGGTGATGGGTCAGAGGGACAGTGGAGACACAATAATAAGTGGTTGTCATGGTGATGGGTCAGTGGAGACACAATGAGCAGTTGTCACGGTTACGGTTTAGAATGATCGTAGAGATCCTGTGAGCAGTTGTCATGGTGATGGGTCGGAGGGACAGTGGAGACACAATAATAAGTGGTTGTCACGGTGATGGGTCAGAGGGACATTGGGGACACAATAATAAGTGGTTGTCTTGGTGATGGGTCAGTGGAGACACAATGAGTGGTTGTCATGGTGATGGGTCAGAGTGAAGAACATAATGAAGTTGTTATGGTGACAGGGAGAGTACATATAAAGTAAGCATGGTGACAGTTCAGAGTGAGAGAACAGATATAACCGTGTGGCTCTGGCAGAGATCCGCATTTGAGTTTACAAAAGTTCACAGAAGCCTTGGTTTAACAGGACCCCAGCGTGTGTTCCGAGTGTCTTGACACATGGCCCGAAGCAGGATCTGAAACTGCGGCCCTCCAGGTGTGACTACAATCTCTGATTTGTTCTTCTCTCACCCTGCTGTCTGTCTGTCTGCCTCAAAAGAGTCTGCCTGTAAATAAAACACTGAGTTCCAGTTCACAGCTGGAGTCCTGCTGGGGTTTGTAATGAGGTTAGCGGCTAAGCAGCAACTGAGACTTTGTGTCTCCAAAACTACACTCGCTGTTTCTCACTGTTCTGTATATAATAGCTTTATCTTTCACAATCAGCCTTTACCAGTTTAGAGGCGTGTCCAACCATCCAGTGTGTTGTGCATTAAACAGTAACCATGTGCGTGTGTGTCTGAAAACCTCCCGGCTGCTGTATCACTCATCTTTTTGATATCTTTCTAAGTAATGTGTAACTTGTGGTTTCTCTCATTCTCTGTGTTTGGTATATCACATTAGCCATGCTAACTGCTAACATTCTCCCTGTGTCTTACAATAATTATTATGCCAGCTTTAATAAAAACCTATTTTCTTGCTATAACAGCAGTCATATATGCTGTGGACACAGATCGTGACGCTAGCTGTTTGTTATTAGTTAAAGATATGGGATGCCACATACTTGTGAGCTGTCTACCTTATGACAGACGTGTGTGTTTGTCTGAACGTTCCTCTGTGACGCAGCTGTTGCTCTGCAGACTATTCGAAAGAGAGGAAGAGAGATGGAGGAATGGAACAGAATATTAAAATAAGACCTCGCCTATATTACAGCGTCATTCTCTCACGGATTCTGTCTGCATCTCTCAGTCTCTGCATCTCTCTCTGGAGAAACATCCTGTGGCTAATTATTTCCCAGTCTAGGTTTATTCATTTTAAAACCGTAGTTAGAGTTAAATCTTTAGGTTAATAATGGAGGAATCTGATGTGGTGAAAGGATTGTTTTTAGGAGGCTTTTTATGTACACAGGTTTTTCCTGTTTTAGCTCATCTGTAGTACTTTCCTTTCTCATAAACCCATGCACATACATGGAATTTATTTATTAACAGTGTTCACTGCAGATAGAAGTGAAATAAATTTGTTACTATCATTTTAATTTTGAAGTTCTTTTGTTTTTTGTACCTCAGCTTAAATATATTTTCATGTATACCTCTTTGTTAATGCCTCACCCGATCTTGTTGCATCACCTGTCACTTGCTAATTATTTATTCTTATTTATATAGTGCATATACATTACTGTTCAAGTTTGAGGTCAGTAAGATTTTTTTTTAAAGAAATTGATACTTTTATTCAGCAAAGATGCATTAAAATTTTCAAAAAAGTGACAGTAAAAACTTGTTTTTTTTCTTTTTACCAAAATGTTTTATTTCAAATTAATGCTGTAATTTGGAAATTTATATTCATCAAAAATCTTGAAAAAAAGTGTCTCATGGTTTCTACAAAAATACTAAGCAGCACTATTTTCAACATTGATAATAATAAGAAATGTTTCTTAAGGCACCAAATCAGCTTATTAGAATTTCTGAAGGATCATGTGACACTAAAGACTGGAGTAATGATGCTGAAAATTCAGCTTTTCCTTACATTAAAATATATATTTAAATAAAAAAGTTATTTTAAATTGTAATAATATTTCACATATACTGTTTTTACTGTATTTTTGATCAAACAAATTAAGTGTTGGTGAGAAAGGTTATTTATTTTATTTAATAATAAAATGTATTTTATTCTTTATAATAGACTGGACATTCTGCATTCATTCTGACATTCTCATTTACAGTTAAGATTGTAATGATATTGAAGCAAGCCCGTACACTAATGTTAATGTGTAATGTTTTGCATGGGAAAAAAGAGGGGAGGGTTAAGTCAGTGTGTCTGGAGTCAGTTGTGCTCAGACAAAAGAAGTCAAGAACTGCTCATTCTTCAGTGAAATCTTCAGGTAATATTGATAGTGTGTGATAATGTAAATGGAAAACAAATAAGATATTTATGTAACGTATTACAATAAACAGACAAGTTAGTATCAAGTCTACAATTTCTGAGACTATCAGGACTTTATCAGAAGCTACGATTCATCAAAAAGGCAATGTCATACTAAGCTCTCCAAGACCTAAAAACAAAATTACACATTTATAATAAAACTCCTCACCTGCATGTCTGTTCAGTCCTCCAAACGTACAAATCTGTCCAATGTTCTGTACCCAGACGTTCATCTCTTCTGCTGTTTTGGCCAGCAGGTAAAAGATGCGTGTGGTGGTCTTGACCACAAACAGGTGCTGATTTTGGTACTGACGTTTAGTGGGCCGTACCTCTGCCTCAATGGTGACCTCACACTCCTGCAGGTCAATGGTTCTGATTGGTTTCCGGGAGCTCTTGCTACGGTAATATTCCAAAACGTCAGGATTCCCGCTCATCCGACCCCTCCGCAAAACAAACCATCGCTTTCGCCATGACTGAGAGAGAGAGGGATAGAGAGCGAAAGAAAGAGGAAGAGAATTAGAATAACACTGTCCTGATAGACACACTCTCATAGATTATAAATCAAGGTAAAAAGTCTTCTTTGATCTTTAGATCTTGTCTTTTTTTAACTACAAGCATTCACTCTTCACATAAAAATCATCATTTGTCACTATTTGTATCTTGACACACAATGGTGTTGGTTGGCCTTATTTTGAACAATTTATCTTTGCACATTATTGAAAAAATAAATAAATATTTGTCTTTTTTTTCTTTTTTGCTTGTCAGTTTTTATAAAAACAGTGTTACTAAAACTAAAACTAATTTTCATTAATTGAAATAAAGCTGAAATAAATATAAATATTGCATGAAAAACGTAAAAATATTTTAATCTAAAAAAAAGAAATATTAGAAAATCGAAATATATTATATAATTTAAAATAATAATAAAATAATATTTAAATTAAAATCTAAATAATAATAAATACTAATAGTATTTAAATAATACTAAAATAACACTGATCAAAATATACTAACTTAACTTCTTCCTCTGAAACAAATGTCCTTTTCCACTGATGTCACTAAGGCCATGCGGCTATTGGATAATGTTAACGAATAGTCAAATAACTATTTACTAACTAAGCACTGTTTTAGCAAATCAGCTCTGGCTCCATTCTGGTATGCAAATCCCTGTCTTCGAAGGAAAGTGATTGCCGAACATACATTTTATTCAAGAAGTATAGATTATTATTAGTATTACTGTGCAAATTAGACTTGCCATAATGTCCTACTTTTCACACCATGTGGTATCTGCGTTCAAACCAACTGAGGAGCCATATTATTTGTGCAATAGCCTACACAGCAATGAAAACAGCTTGATTTATTTGAACTAAAAATGAAAACAAAACTAAGTGCATTTGATAACACTGCATTAAAAATAAACTTTGATCATTACAAGCGTTCAGTCATTCCCAATAATGGTCTTGGAAATATATCTGGATGGATACCTTTGTGGCATTTAGTATGTAAGTTTCATTCATAATTTCCCCCCCATTTACCTGATATAAAATTTCACAACACTGTCGTCCCTTACTGAGCATAACCGTATACCATGGCAAGGCTGGTTTAAATGCAAGAACAAACTTAAAGATAAACTTCTGTCTAAACTGGGTGGGGCGTGGTTTGCAGTTAGAGATGACTTGCAAACACTCTACCCAAGAAACACACACAGATTAATCTCTCAGGGCAGAAACAGGTTGCACATATGGTTACGAAAAGTGAATAATCAACACCAAGTCAATCAGTATAAATCCCCTGGCTTCACCAGTGACTGTAATCAGTGCAAAAACATGGTTATTAGATGTATTAAGTTGTTATTCTATTAAGATATTAGGTCATTATGTTATCATGAGGTAATTAGGTTAATATTAGCTTATGAGGTAAGTGCATATACTTTGATGTTATTAGGTCATTATTTCTTATTATTATACATTATGTGTTATTTTAAGTAGGTTATTTTCCCTGCACTAAGTGCAAACAGTACCTGCCTCGGGTAAAATCTATAAATCTTTCAGAGAATTTGCCTATTTTCAATGATGTAACAGAAACGGTTATAGAAACTACAGCAGGAATATTTTTCTCAGCAAAGAGCAAGACAGGTAATAGCAGTCCCAGGTTTACTCATACAGTAGTTTCTCTCTCCTTCTTGCTCTCTTTTTCTTATTAGGGAAGATAATACACTAACCCAAAAATGATGAACCATGCAAATTTTTTTTGAGGGGGCACCAGTGTTTCACTTTTTGCCCTAGGGCTATACATCTACACACACTGCATTTATACCGCACTGCATTTACTCCCAAATTAGGAAAACAGATTATAAATAACACAGCATTATGTATTTTTGAAAATGTAAAAGAGCAGAAAGTTTTCTGTGATGGTTAGTAAAAATCATTATGTCTATAGAATGTCCCCATAAAACACGAAAACCTGACGTGTGTGTATTTGCATTTATAGATAACTTTTATATATATATTTTTTCACTTTAATGCCAATGTAAAACACTTTTTACCAACTAGTGTCCTTTTAAAAAAAAAAAAAGACACATACATACTTTATGCTATATAATTACGTTTGAAAGATGTGACACACTCAGTCTGTACTATTACACATTTATGACTTATGATTTGTGACAATAAGATGAACTCCAGTTCAAAAGCCAACCTGACCATCATATACGGCTTTAAAAACCCACCTAAAACCCAACACAAAACACACACCAGCTGTCATTGCCACTAGATTATAGTCTATTTGGAGTGACTCCTTATTCTCATTCATGAGAAGAGATTGTTACTCCAGTGAAAAAAAGAAAGTTCAGCATTTTTGCATGGCCTTAAGGTTTCACACATGCTTTCAATGTGACAGCCTCAATTCTGAACGTTCTGGATCCATCAGCAACTTGTTGCTTTCTGTTTTGCGTCTGTGACAACATTCATTTCCCTGAAACATCTTTAGTTGCTGTTTTCTTTCTGTAACCAAGATTTCACAAGAAGTCCGCTGTTACACAACACCTGGTGGTAAAGATGTCTCTCACAAGCCTAAGTATCTAAATAATCTCATTAACATGCCAGCAGCGAAGTGTCATTAAGATCTATTGTGAAACAAGACCAGTTTTCTGAGTGTTTTAAAGTTGTTTTCTTACAGCAATATTTAAAGGGGTCATATAATGCCATTTTTGTACAAGTCAATATGATTCTTTAGGGTCTAAATGAAAAGTTTGTAATATACTTTAATTAAAAATTCTCATTAGTATTGTAAGAAAACACTCATTTTACCTGGTCAAAAACAGCTCTGTTTTCAGCAAGCCATTTCAATGCATGTGTCTTTAAATGATAATGAGCTTTGCTCACCCCGTCCTTCTGTTCTGTGGGGCGTTTTGACACAACACACGTGGAGTGTTGCCTTGACGAAAGCTGAGGGTATATTTTGGGGAAAGAATGGCCGCGGGAGTCTCTGAGGACAAATCTGTGCAACGGTATCAATTTGAACATCAGGATGTAACAGTATTTTGCAGGTATTGTGTTACCATTCATCTTCATGCAGTAATAACTGTTACAACACAATTTATTTTTTTGACATTACTTCTTAATAATCAGTAACAGACACCGTTATAAACCATCTACAAAAGTAAGCTTAGTGTAGTGTTACCAGCTGCGTACACAGTTTGTAATAACACAATAACCATAATGCGTTGTTCATTATAAACGTGGGATTATGAGTTATATTGAGAACGTCGTACGTAGAAAGCATGCCGTAACGTACCCTGAGTGTAAACTTTAGCCGCATTCATCGTGAAGCGTGCAAGCGATTTGCAAAGATTAATATAAAGGTTAATAAAACATTACACTCACTTCTTCTACAGCAGGAACACGAATAGTTGGTACCGATCCTTTTTTCAGGAGCAGCTTCTTAGCAAAACCTGCTTTATACTGACCCTAGTTTATAAAACAGTCTGGTGAGAAATGATTTGCGCAAACATGAAAGCATTGACATTGATCGGGGGGAATGTTCCCTTCGAAAACAAAACTCAGCCACTGCGTCTTCAGCGGTTCGGATTTAGGAACATCAAAATGACTGCTGTGTTCATTATTACAGCCAAGAACAGAACACCACAATCGCTTAGACGCCATTCTGCTCCAGCGTATCAACAATGGCGGACTATGATGATAGCTCGCTCAGGGCGGGTCTGTGTTGAAACGCTGCTGTCAATTAACAATCGTGGGAGGGGCGTCCGACCATGTGACGTCACACGGTCAGACGGCTCGATTTGAGACGGGAAAACATATAAGGAGATTTAAAAAAAAAAACACTGGATGGATTTTTATCATTATAGGATGGTTGTGTACAGGCACTGCCAACACACATTTCAGTACAATCAACTTGTAAAAGTGCATGTACCATTATTATGACCCCTTTAATAAAAGGCCACAATCTCCTACTTGTATCATCAGGAAAATCCTGACTTCCTTCCTTGAGGTCTTTTTACAGATATACAAATTTGTTTCGAACAAATGCAATGTGGGTAAGAATGCCACAGAGCTGCAGAATTTCTATCATTCTAGCATCACAAGACAAACTATCTTCCTCTTCTCTGAGATTCAGACCAAGTGCTGACATTAGTACTGAGAGCCAGATTAAGCCAGAAAAGACTTCTCCATTTACTTCAGTTTTACAGCCAAATTTCTATTCCAAAGTGACTTAGTACACTTACAGTATGACCAGGAGTGTCATGCCTAAAATTCAAGTGGCATGTGCCACCGGAGATTTTTGAGAAAAAAAATGTTTGAATGTAATATTCAAAAAAAGATTGTAGGTTATCTAATATCTGTACCTTTCCATATACTGTAAGTGTTTTTTGTATCAAAAACATTTGACACTACAGGCCAGAAATGGACTTTACATTAGGGGGTGGGGGAACAGCCACAAACACCTCCTTAAAAAAATAATCACACCTCATTAATGTTGCACGCAACACATGCACAGAAGACAAAATGTAGAACTGTTTGTACTGAAATGCTGCACTTACAATGCACAAATCTCCATCTTCGTGGTCTTTATTATTTAAAATATTCAGACATGCAAGAAATAAAGCTGACAAAGGGGGAAGTGGGATGAGATTATCCTGAAACCTAAGCAATTTCTCAGTAATTAAGCATTTAATAGAAAAAAAACCAACACTTTACAATAAGGTTCATTAGTTAAACATTAGTTAATGTATTAACTAACATGAACTAAACATGAGCAATACATTTGTTACTGTATTTATTAATCTAATTTATTAAACTGAAAGCAACTAATATCTTAAATATGCCATTGTTTTGTCTCAAGATGCACACCAGTAATGTTTTTTTTCTAGGGTACGTTTATAAAAGATACTTAAATGCCCTAATTGAACTAAGGCTTAATCCTGGCTTAGTCTAAGCTTTTTCTGTGAATCCGAGCCTAAAGGTTTGATCACTAGCACTGCTGTATTAGTGATCAAACAATTCTTCCATATTGAGTCACTAATGTGTGTGTGTGTGTGTGAGAATCTCACTAAACCACATACATTACACTTCCCGTGTCTGAACAGTTTTTCTACAGAATTTGTCATCGAGAGCACACGTAGTCCTGGGCATGCTCAGAGCAGCATGGTCAGGGCATGGCCTTGATTTACCTCTGTCTCAAACAAAGACCTTCTCTCTATTCTTTCTTTTGGAATGGTTATATTTTCTTCCCCTTATTCATGCATTTTTTAGTCAAAGAGAGGAACTAGAGCTATGTTTTCCCAGAACCCTTCACAAAAGGGAAGTCTGAAACTGGCCCAAATGTTTGTCTCCAACAAGCAAACACCAACATATTCACATTTGCATGTGTATGAGTTTTTGTGTATGTTTATGTACACTGTGGAGAAATAAACTGAGTCCGTATGAGTTTGTTTACATGTGTTTGGAGCATGTTTGGGAGGTTTGGTCTGAGTATTTCCTCTTAGATGGAAATGCTGTGTAAATGTCAATCTAAACTAATGTTTAACATTGTGTTTTGTTTCCTCCCTAAGGTCAACAACAAAAAGTAAATATCCACTGATCTTTCCCCATAATGATTTGCACAAACAAGTGATAATAGTCTTGATGAAGTCATTGCATTTATGTATGGGCTTATACATAAAATTAAAATAATCAGTGACTTTTTTCTACAGATTACATTGTTACGCCAGTAGGTGGTGACAAGTGATCTTGGCTGTGTCGAAATCATCCCTATACCCTCATTCAATATTCCCTAGTCCGCTGATGTAGTTCACTTAAGGGAGTGAATATAAACGAGTGGACGATTTCGGACTCTACCCTAGTAATCTTCATAAGTGAATCATCGCAAAGAACAGACTTGCGTTCTCATGGAGACCGATCTTGCAAGGCTACCTCGAAAGAACAAACTCAGAAGGAGGCAAGGACCTTGAACGCATCCTTGTGAGAATTGAGCAGCCAATGCACAATTTAACATCACAAACAAATGTCATACCCTATTAAAACGAGAAGTTTAAAGCTTACAGGCCTTCTTTAAGTCGTCCGCCCGCAGCGTCTTCAGGGATTCCTAACGATTCGGTTTATCAGCGCCATCTCAGATAGAAAGCGAGGCTGTGAGGAATAGACATACATCTCTTCAGTGGGTTGTACTGTTATTAAATGTGTTTTTGGATTGTTCTGCTGATGAAAAACTGCAAAAATATATTTCCAAGAAATTTCAGTAGACAAAAAAACTCCAGACAACATGAGCTGTGAAGAATTTAAAAGTGATTTGGGAGCTTTATACAGCTTTTTAAAGCGGATGCCATTAAAAACACATCGCGCTGCTGTGAATAAGGTCTATTAAGAACACATCCGGGTACTTTCATGCATCCTCTATACTTGCGTTAATTGTGTCCCAATTCTACGCCTTCGAAGGCTGTGAAGGTCGGACTGGGCATTGTTAAATTGGATGGTCTATGGAGGATTGTTCTTGTCGCCTAACAACTGTGACAGCTGCTGTTGATGAGTGACAGTATACTGGACTTTTTTGTCTGAAAACAAAACAGGGTTCACAAACTATCTAAATATGTTCACCATGGTCCATTTCTGTATATAATAAAGAGCATAAACTATAAATAATCACATCTTATATGTCAACATTTGAACCGCTTTAAAGTTTTTATTTTACATTTGTATCATTAGATATTTGTTGAAACCCAATACTTAAGTTTCAAAGTGTAATTCATCAATTTCTCTCTCGAAATTTAAAAAAAAAAAATCCTGTCGTCACTGGCGCACAATGAATGACGGCATGGCCGCAAAGGATCCATTTGTTGCATCCGTCATTTAACAGGAAATGAAGGATGAATTTGGAGGCCGCATCTGAAGGAGACTTCGCATTGGGACAGCTTTAGTGACACAATCAGCCTTTGAATGCACCCTTCGAAGAATGCAGCCGCTGAATTGGGACGCAGCATTTGAGTATTGGAATTGAAATTGTGGTTCTGAGCCAGTAACTGGCTGCATCCGAAAACGTAGGCAGTTGACTTATTGCCTCACTGCCTTATAGGCAATGACTTTGCAGGTAGCATTTGTGCATGAAGGGCTTCTCAGTCAGCGTAACAGTTAATGACAGCAAAATAGAGTAAGCTTTGGTGAGAACTAAACAAATATTTAATTACTACAGTAGTAATTTTTTGCTAGAAATTACATCAGAAGGGGAAAACGTTGGTCAAAAACATACATTTACACACAAACTGACCAGAAAGCGCAACTTTTAGATGCCATCTTTGTTTTTCTAGCTCAACTGTCACTGCATGGAACGCACAGGATTGGAGTATATGAGGGGCAGCGAAGGATACATCTATGCTGCCTTCAAAAATCGATCAGATGAAGGTACCTCAGGACGGGGCCGGCCTGTGGCATAGGTGACATAGGGTGTGTCCCAGTCAGCTCCCTAGTTCAGTAGTCAGGGCACTGACCAGGGAGTCGGCCATTTTAAGGGCTGTCTCAATCGCAGAATCCTTCCAGGGCACTGAAACGTTCACTCCCTAAAAAGTCCCACAATGCACCGTGAAAACCAGGGAGCATCTATGCTCACTATTCTCCCTTAACAGAAGTTCTGAAGCGCGAAACTTGAATCATGTGAGCCAACTCACTACACATAACGAAGCGCGATAGATGCTTTTAAAAATACAAACCATTATTTTATTATATTTCAGCATAAACATACATCGCTAGACAGGTAATGAACATAATCTAGCTAACATTTATAATTTATTTATGGATGAAATGTTGCACGTATATGTAACAAGCAAATAAATTATCATAATGTACTTTAAATAACATTACAAGTAATGTCCGAAAATATCAGCTCTGTTGTTCATAAATACCAGTAGTGATGTTGTACAATGAGGACGTAATCACGTCGCCGGAAATAGAGTCATAAGTGTCCCAATGTGTAGTGAACCAGCATCCTTTACTGTCCTTACCAGTGCCCGAATTCGTGTACACGATATACTGATTCACGAGCTCGGGAGCTAGGGAACTGATTGAGACACACCCATAGGCAGTTGCCTAGGGCGCAAAATGACTGGGGGGAGCAGCACGTAAGTTTTTTTCTCTCTCGAAGCAAAGCAAAGAAGAGGAGCAGAAAAATGAGCAATATAGAAGAATCACAAGTTAATCACTGTTATGTTTATGCAGTTTTTTGAAATAGCATCTTAACTGGCAACACTGACACTGTGAAAAGTTTTTGCTTGAGTTAACTGCTTATTTAATTTTACTTTATTGTCTTTAAAATAAATGTAAGCTTCTGTAATGTTATTGTTTTAATTTCAGTTACATTACTGCTTGCTTTTAATTCACCAAAAAGTGCACTAAATGTCTTTTGAAAAAGACCATGACTAGGACTATTCTAGCATTCATGAATTAAAATAATTTAGGTTTAAGTTTCTGTATGCACAAAATGGAAATTAAATGGGTATGCTAATTAGATTAACTAGCTGGCATATACAATATGTAGCCTTTATTTTGTTGCCTTTGTTGTCTGTTAGACTATTTTAGGCATTCTATATTTCTCTTTGTAATAAGTAAGAAACCTACTTGAGGTCTACCATGACCCAAGAGTGTCTCAGTGGACTTGCTGTCATCAGCATCAATATGCGACGTTTCTCAGAATTTGACATTTGATGCAGTCATTGATGACTTTGCTGCAAAGAAGGCGTGTTCAGTTTCGAAAATGTTCTGTAATTCTGAAAATATAATAGTTTTTTGCACTTTTTTTGTTGATTTGCACTTTAATTTCTCATTTAATTTTCACTTCAGGTGACTGTAAGTCAAATTAGTTTATTTATTATCACAATAAAAAAAAATCTTTGAAAAATCTTCATTTTCTGAATTTTTTAATGGT
>RJVU01073043.1:2318727-2342510 GCA_003731715.1 Anabarilius grahami | reverse complement strand
ACAAGTAATCAGATAGCGAAATAGAAGTATGCGTATTTGGCATGCTGTCCGAGGCTCTGTGTTTTGGCCTGAAACCCAGAGTACTCCCCCCAAATCCCTGGCTGTGATAGGAACCAGGCAAGAAGTCAGGGTGGTGTAGGGATGCTAAAAACTGTCAAGAAATATAGCTGAGTCGGCTATGTATATAGGCCTCTTCTCATGCTGATTGGATAGATCATTTGAGTGTTCCTCCCGAACTTTAATAAAACATCATACGTTGATGAAGCAAAAACAGACGCAGTAACTGGTAATATTGTGCCTGATATGTAAGTTACTAATATTAACTTCGTATTCATTGAAATGTGTTATAAAAGCATATCACGCACAGTATAACTATATATAACAATATAATTATGAACTACGATAGTGTGTGTGTGTGTGTATATATATATATTAAAGGGGCCTATAAGGCCTATAATCCCCTTAAAACCTTAACAGCCTCATAGAACAAGCCATTTTCATTTTCTGAGCAAAGTGACATCACATTGCACAGGCCCCGCCCACAACTGCTGACGAACTCTGCCTTATTAGCATAGTTTCTGCCCTGAGCGAGTTGTAATCTGTCTGCCATTATCTCGATGCTGGAGTAGCTGTAGCGACAAGATTGTCTCGTAAGCAATTGAGGTGTTGGATGTAAGAGTGAACATAACTCATACTCCCGACATCTGAGCCTCTGAAGACGCAGTGGATTCGTTTTGTCTTTGATCACAGATCTAATATACACATGCGATTTCTGTACCTGCTGTTTATGTTCACAGACATAACCGACTGTCTTTTGTGAACTTTGTGTGTTTTTGACAGTTTAAACACAATAATGAAAGAGAAGTTAGTTTAATACTCACAGCCAGCTTTCTGTTCGTGTGCTTTAGATGTGTGCACTCAGAAAACAATAAATTAGAAGTTTAAACTGATATAGCTTTAACGCATGCAGATAATAAACTTTCATGATGAAGAAGAACTTCAATGTCCATGAGCGTGATCGCGATATATATGATGATCAAAACAAAGCAGATGTCATGTTAGTATTTGGCAGAGTATTCGATGCATGCAGGAGCTGTGAATGAAGGAAGCGCTATTGACCTTTTTCACATTTTCGGGTTTGTCAGAAGCGGACGTCGTCATAGTTGGGTTAACTTTTACAGCGGTGAATGAGAGACTTCATTAAATATATTTGTTTGTGTTTCCATTTGCAGAAATAGCAAAAGAAAAATTCCACAACTGTGTTTTCACAACTTTCAAAAAGAGGACAAAAATAGAGAGCAATTGATAACGGCAGTCAGAAGAGAGAAAGGTCAATTTTTAAGATCACTCCCATAGATTATTAGAAATAGTATTAGTATTCATAGTATTAGAAACACCCTTACAGCTGCGTTAACTAGTTTTTTGTAATTTGATGAAAAAGTAATATAATACTTTTATAATATAATTTTTACACCTTATATATTAACCTAAAGTATTGAAATTCACAGACATTTATATATATATATATATATATGTGTGTGTGTGCATGTACTTCTCCAGTTCACAGAATGTAAATACCAACAAAACAAGAATCAGTAAGAAAAGAAAGAAAGAAAGAAAGAAAGAAAGAAAGAAAGAAAGATCACACCGGTAGCACACAACAAACACTCCTTCCCAACATCTCACAATTTACTATCTGATGAAGCCACAAAACCAGAGAAAGAGAGAGAGCGAGAGAGAAAAAAAGAAAGAAAAAAAGAGTGAGCGAGAGAGAGTGTTTGTTTGTTCTTCATGCAGTGCCTTGAACTATTTACTATGACACACACACAGGCACTAAACAGGCTACAGGCACACTTGTTTACACATGTGCACTCACTATTTGTCAGCCACCCGGTTACACCTAATAGCAGTCAAGCCACTTTTGCTCGTTTGGTCTCTTATAGCCTTGCTCATTTCTGAATGCAGGGTCACTTTCAACTGCCTGGCACCCTACACTTCCCATGTTTTGCAACACACCCAAATTTCACAGAAACAAAGCGAAAGAGAGTGAGGGGTGGGAGAGAGCATGTTTGTGGTGTCAGGCTGACACTTTGAACACTCGTCTTATGACTGGAGGTCCTCCCTGCCCTTCCTCTTCTCAACCAAACAACTGAGACCTTCACTTTCATGCAGAGGATCTTGAGTCTCTCTGTGTTTCTAATCAGGTTGTAATTAGACTAAACAGTTTTCTTCTGCATATAAATCAACTTTTGAATATTATTGTGCACCTGCTTTTGCAAGGCATGCTTTACAATTGTGAAATACATGTATTTACAAGCGAAATATGAACTCACTATTATATTTAGCCAAACTAGTAACAAAAGATTAATAAATGGATAGTTGACATAACATGGGTAGGTGACAGCACATCACTTATGTTTGACATGCAATTTTCTTCTAAAACTACTGTTCTGTAATAATTACTTGTATAGACATGGAATTTTTGTACTTTTAAAATGTCATGAGTCATATGTCACACCACAGGGATATTTAAGTAAACTAAAAAACAGTTGGTTTAATAAAATAGGTGAAAAAGGTGAACAACTTAAAGGAAATGATGACCAGTCACAGCACCTAAAATATACAATTTCCCTTATACATAAATATACATTTAAACCAAAAATCTTTAAGCTAAATGTTTGTGTGCATGTTATTTGTCAACTATACCTGCACAATGCTGTGATCTGTCTCAATGATTGAAAACTTAAATTTACAATTTAAGGTCCACTCACGCCAAATACGATAACTATAAAGTTTTAATAATCGTTCTAATTCTAAGAGAATAAGGAAGTGTACACCACAGCTAAGGCTAGTTCACATGCTATAACAGTAACTATATCAGTGTCCACACCAAGGGCTGATAATGTGTTCTGTTTATTAAAAGTATGCACAGCAGTCTGATTATTTAAATGCTTGTGTGGATTCTCATTGGTTTTTATCATTCATCAGCTGGAGAAAAAAGTTCTGAAAGTGATTCCAAAGTGATACCATTCCCCTGTGTTGTTATCCTTATAGCTGTGGTGTGGACTTCCCTCTTCTCATAGAACTTGAACGATTATTAAAACTTTATAGTTATAGTTGTTATAATTAGAGTCTTTGGTTTGAACAGGCCTTTATAATGACAACAACACAGAGGAACAATATCACTGGAAACACATTCAAAACGATTATTTTGTTTCCAATCAGAATGCATCCGACATTAAAGAGCTTAAGGATTTAATGAACTAGAACATAGGAACAATGCTTATAATAAAGCGTTATTGTCCGTTGGTGTGGATGCTAAGCTAGTCATTGTTAAAGGTATCATTATAGTTATCTTTATAGTTATAGCTCTTGGTGTGAATGGCCTTTTATACTGTTAATAGTGATTACCATGACATACCACTCATCTCTGTTTACAACAAAACTGAGGTCAACGCATTGCACAACACCATTTTACACAGTAAAAAGAGAACAGTTAGGTTGTTTCAGTTTTAAACTGTTCCAGTTTTACTTTAACGGTTCCTGTTTTACTGCACTTATGTATTAGAGTCTTGGACAGGGAAAACATTTTCACAGCAACACAATTAAAGGCTCAAAAAACTAGCATTTGCTAAGACACTGTAGCTTCTAGTCTGACAGATGAAAGCACAGGGTCAAATGAGTACTGAGCACAGTGAAACACTTACACAATTAAGCACATAAACACGTAAACAGATTGCAGAATACATGTAAGAAATGAGGAAGGAAGATTAAACACAGGGGAACAGCACAGGACAAAAAAGTGTGCAATTTCTGCAATAGTCAAATAACAAAGACTGCAGTTACATGACAAAGCATAATGCACTGCCACTTATATATTACAATAAATTGCAATAACAAATTATATATAAGAAATAAATAATTTGAGATGGAAATGCCTGTTTAAGTGGTTGCACAGGTAAACTGCTTTGTCATAAAGCACAGCACTGAAATTCACACAGGCAAGAAGAGGCAATGCAAAGCAGCACAGCCACGTGCAAGAAGGCACACAAATGCTGCACAAACACAGCTGAGAATTAGCATGTGTAAAGCATCACATAACAACGATCAAAAGTCCACAGGCAACAGAAATTAAAATGCAGCCAAGCAGAACCTTCGGCACAGCACAGTTAAATAGTATAAAACACTGACAGTGATGGAAAGCAGTAGGGAGAGCCCAAGTGTAAGCAATACATAGTTGAGAACATAGTATGTCTTAAAATGCAATTAAAATTAAACCATGCAGCAAAGAGAAACACAGCAAGAGATCCTGTCATAAAAACACAGAGAACATGAACTGACAGTGGATCATTATACTGCAGTACCTGCTTCTAATGCTGAATACATCACACTCACGCTCAGACACAGGACTTTTACTCACAAATCTCTTTAGCTTCTTCTCCGGAGGGGATTTTATGAGCCATCCTGTGCACACCACATCGCCTGCGCTCATAGCTGCTGCGTCTGTGTGCGTGTGTGTCCGTTGCTGATTGCAGACTGAGAGGAAAGCAGTGAGAATCCTGTGTTCAACCCCCCCAAACACAGAGAGGAGGAACTCACAGCATCGACCAGGGACAGAGTGAGAGAGAAAGAACGAGAGAGAGAGGAGGAACAAACAGAGGGTGGGAGGAGAGAGTGTGTTTTTGTATTTGTATGTGATCTGTGAGAGGACATGTATGTACAAGCAAACCATCTGTGTGTGTATTTTGGGTGGAGGAAGAAAAGATGTTCCTCCCTCCAGTATCTTGTAACAAACCAGCACATGACCTTGTGTGTGTGTATGTGTATGTGTGAAAACCCAAGGTCAGTTTGGAAAATGTTGTGAGGGGAATTTTAACTGGTTTACTAGGCCGTCTGTTGTTAGAGCCTCTGAGAAAGAAAGAGAGAAAGAGGGAGACAGAAAATGAAAAAGGAATTACTTTTGTTCATTTTAACACTTCTTTGTTATGTATGTCACCATAATCTGTCCAACTATTTTTTTTCCCAGGTTGAAACCACTATTTCTCAGTAGCAGGTTGTGCTGCAAGAGGAAATACTGTGGTTTCTGTCTGCCTCCTAGTGACCAATATCTATATCAAAACAGTCTATTGGCATAAGAAACTTTATTATTACCACCACCTTTTATCCTTGTATTGTAAAATAAATAAATTGTCTGTACAGACAAAGTATGGAGATGCATCTCAATCTAATTAGACTCAGAGTGACCATAATACAACAACACACTCAGAAAAATAGGCACAAAAGCTGTCAATGGGGCAGATCCATATTAAAAGGTACTAATATGTACCATTTATGAACTAATATGTTTATTTTAGGTATTAATAGGTTTCTTTAAGGTACTAATTTGCATCCTTTATGGGTAAATAAAGTAAAGTGAACCTTTTGAAAGGGGTTCTGCCCCAGTGACAGCTTTTGTACCTTTTTTTCTGAGAGTCCACCATGTTACTCTATAATACAATAACATGTTACAAAATATTGTATCACAATATCATGGGGTGACCAGGTACCCCCATTTTTGTTGTCCTGTCTCCAACCGGAGCTGTCCCTGGAAATGTCCCCATTTTACAGCATGTTCAAAACATCCTGCAAATACACTGCAAAAAAAGCCCAACCAACATAGCCTTCAGAAGCAAAAACATAAATTAGCATTTGTAAAATTAAAAGAAAGTTATTACTGTATACAGTATATCCACAGCTTTTGAAAATAAAAATATTAAATACAGTTGGAAAATGGCAATATATTGCTTTTTGCAATGGTTACTATTTAATATTTTTCTTTTTGGGTATTGTATTAAAACCAGTTAGGGTCAGAGATTGAGATTTCAATTATATTTTGACCACTGAACTAGAAAATGTCCCGTTTTCATTTCAGAAATTTGGTCACCTTTCAATATCAGGCATTTAGTTTAAACTGAGACATTATTTAAAAAAAAACAATACGACACATTTGATCTTTCTACCTGCTTTGCGTCTCGGTGCATTGTGAGATGTACAATATTCAACAATTTCGTGCAGCTGATTAGCGTTTGACAGTTACCCATTTTTGAGCCTTTGATATCGCGAGATCTAATGAACAGCTCTGAAAGGGGCATCGGATCACTCTAATCTCGCGATATTTAGTATGAAGCTCTGAAAGGGGCGTGTGCGCGCGCCGTGACTGTACGGTCCTGTCATGACGCATATGCCAAAATTATGCTTTATAACTTACTGTCGGGTCACCAATAACTCATGAAAAGCTTCGTACACTGACCAACATGTCGGACGAAGAGCTACCGTCTACTTCTCGGGAGGCGCACGCGGAGGCGGAAGAGGTAAAGAGAAAGAGAAGTACATAATGTGTTTGCAGACGGACATGAAAAACAGGATGCAGAAGTTTACAGTTCATCTGCGTTTGGGGGAACGGAACATGGCGGGAAGGCGGAGTTTAGCTCACATCTGCATTGCTTTAGATGTTTATTACTCTGCTTTAGAGCATTTTTTTTATGTGGCTTTTGACAGATTTGCATGCGTTCCGTCTGCGGTCGGAGCAGAGTTGCGGAAAGCACACAAATCTGTCTGATTCACATCAACAACTACCTGCAGACGATGCCCGCGTATATAAACACTCACATGCTCACTGTTACTGTGAGCTGAATTGACTCTAATGTCACGCTGGCTTTATTTGAGCGTGTGTCTGTGAGAGTATTGATCTTTTGTTACTATAAACAGTTCAAAGCTGGGGTCCAACTTTTAGTTGTCAAGAAGAGTCGTTTTAATAAGAGATTTAAACATTATACTACATGGCTTTGGTCACTCTTCACATTATTGACACATCATTTATATATATTTGTTTTGTTATTTATTTATTTATTTATTGTCATACTATAGTGATTGTGGTGTAAGATTTGTAACACGTCCCCTAAAAATTAAAATGGTAAAATATTCTTCTGCCAATAACTACTACAGTTACTGGTACTAAAATAAATAAATGCATTGGCCATATAATAATAATAATAATAAAGTTTTTCCGCCACATTTTAGATCAAAGCGAACAACAGTGTCAAAGAAAAAAAAAAATTATGTCATTTGCATCTAGTGTGTAAATTGAATAAAAAGACAGACAATTTTTGTAAACATACTTATGTTTATATCCAATTACATTGTGAAAGCTCAATGTAACAATCCAACAACAAATATTTCAGCAAAACTGCAGTCATTTTATATGTGTGTGCTGGTGCCTATTCAGTGAAGTCTGTGAAGTTTAACAGAGAGACTCACTTAATGCAAAGACTATAGATAAAGATGGTTCACTCCTATTAGTTATGAATGGGAGAAGCTGCAACGCACAATATGGCGGAGTATGTCTCGCCTTCTCTAAGCAAAGAATATACACTAACAAGAAGCGACACTCAATAGAACGTTCCATTGCAACACCGGCGCCCAGCAGCAGCCCTGCGTTTCCGCCGTTTTGGGGTGAAAGCGACTCATAGGTCCACTAGTTTCTATGGTAATATCAGCTGCTTTGTTAAAAAAAAAAGAAACCCTTTTTTTCTCTAGAAACCCTGACAGTTTGGGTCAAAATTCTTTATAAGATCTAGTATTAGCCTTATAAACACTGAATTAATACAACATATGAAATTAAATTAAGGACATGCATCAGAAAAACTGGGAATGTTGGACAATAAATATTTGAATATAACAGCTTGATTTTGCAGTGTTGTCTAATGTCTGTTAAAGCAAAAGTGTCCAAAAGTGGGAATTATGCGATATCGGACACAGCAATGCATCATGTATTATAAGATCGTTATTTTTGTAGCGTGATCCATTAAAACTTACAATATAGCCTATTTCAATTCAGACCTAGATATTATTACTATTACTCCACTAGGTCTGAAATATATTGTCCGCTGCAAACATGATGGTCTTAAATTTATTAATTATTAATTTACTATTAATAAATGTGTAAAGTTGCATAAAATGGAAGTACTCAATAAAGTAGGCTAACTACGTTACCTCAGATGGTTGAATGGTTGGATTCCACAACTGGTAAAATAAAAAATATATAAGACAATACAACATTTACTGTAGGAGCCATACAATTTACTGATGATTTCATTTGAAAAATGTTCTATTGCGCTTCTGATTCGACAGTGAATTTCACGATTTTGGGTGCGTAAGATGTGAAGGATTCTATGGTCCAGTTAGTATGTTCACCCCATAATGGCGGCCGTGCTGACGTAGCGCCACCTAGTGAATGTTGCCCAAAAAGTATCAGAGTGTCGCCTCTTGGGTTCTATACTCTTTGTTCTAAGTAAAAGAGCCAGTCGCTGATTGATAAAGTCATTGCATCACTGCAGCTGTTATCTCAGGTTTCTATGGGAACTGCACATGCGCATTGGCTCGTCTAGCCTGAAAAATAAGCTTTTTTAGCGATATTTGAGCATAAGAAACAACATTTATGGGACAGTTCATGTCAGATTTTGTTGCTGATTTGAAGTATGTTATTTCGCCATGCAGTTTTTGAGATTCAAATAGATAGGACTTTGTATTGGATGCCCGAAATAGCTGTCCGGAGGTGTTGCAAATATGGCTGCCGAGTGAACAGACTTTCCTTGAAAGGGACTTTGCTTAATGTCAAGATTAACTTTTGCATAAATTGGAAATATTTCTATGAATTACTAACATTTACAGATAAGGATATACTGTAAAATGTCAAATATGTCAAACGTATTAAATGGCACTCGCATCTGTAACAGCACCTGGCAGGGCAAGATGTCACATAAACTTTATGCTTATGAGTTAGTAACAACTTGGGTTGTTAATTTTCCTGCTGAATCTCACTTTGTGACTTAAGCTAATTTTTTTTCAGACTATTTTGTCCATATAAATATGTTTTTCACTACTGTAAGATGCAAAATGTATGTGTCCAGAACAAGGATGAGCAATTTTATATATATTTGTCTGCATGTATTTGTATCAGATGTGTGTCTTTGATATATGTTTCTAGGACCCACCATTTCTCCTGGACCCTCCTCCTAAAGCAGCTGTGAAGGAGAGCCTGGTTGACCCTGAATATGAGGAAAAAAGAGTTGAGTGTTCATTCCACTTTTAATGTACACTATTAGTGTACTGCCAGCCAGCAGGTTTTTAAATACATTGAGCTGTTAGTCAGTGGTGAGAATGAGGTTTGCAGTTCCAACCCTTAAAGGGATAGTTCACCCAAAAATGAAAATGATCCTATGATTTACTCACCCTCATGCCATCTTCTAACACAATCGGAGATATTTAAAAAAAAAAAAATCCTTAGTCCTCCAAGGTTTATAATTGTTGTGAAAGGGGCCCGCATTTAAAAAAAAAAAAAAAAGCATCCATCCATAATCAAAGTAATCCATATGGAGCCGTATGGATTACTTTGATTGAGTGGGTTAAAAATCTGTTCGCACGGTCCGTTTTCTTTATGTGTTAATAAAGGCCTTTTGAAGCGAAGCAATGTGTTTTTGTAAGAAAAATATCCATATTTAAAACTTTATAAATTAAAATAACTAGCTTCCGGCAGATGACCGTACACATACTGCGCCATTCACTACCATTATAAACCTTGGAGGAATAAGGATATTTTTAAATATATCTCCGATTGCGTTCGTCTGAAAGAAGATAGTCATATACACCTAGGATGGCTTGAGGGTGAGTAAATCATGGGATAATTTTAATTTTTTTGGTGAACTATCTCTTTAAGACTAACCAGAGGTGGAGGTAAAACCAACCAGATGAAGGCATTTAGTAGACAAGATGTTACATAAACACTGAATTCAGACATGCTTGATGCCTTTGTTTCTTCATATACTGCATGAAAAATCAGCATTTTTCAGGTTTCAGACAGTTTTTTTTTCACTAAACTTTGTGAAGTTAAAACATTGTTTTGACTGAGTTTGAAGTAGTAATATGCAGATCTTAATTAACTCACAAACCTTTGTTTCTCACTTGAATAAAGAAAACGGACCGTGCGAACAGATTTGAGTTCCTGCTGAAGCAGACTGAACTGTTCGCTCATTTCATTCAGCCTGCCAGTCAGAAATCCCCCACCTCACCTCTGAAGGTGAAAATGGGGAGACCCCGAATTAAACAGGATGAGAAACAGAACCTGCTGTCTGTTGGAGAGTAAGTCAGACTCAGACACACATACAAAGACATGCATGCTCACACATTCAGATGCATGAGGTTAACGATTAGTCCAAAAGCTGCTGGTCAGACGTGTCGTCATGGCGATTTGGTTTGATTTATTTCTGGCCCATGGTTATGTGTTTCAGTAACCGCCATCGTCGAACAGAGCAGGAGGAGGATGAGGAACTCCTATCTGAGAGCAGGAAGGCAGCTAATGTTCTTGTTCGTTTTGAGGAGTCACCCTCATGTATGAATCAGTGTTTTTATGAATAGTCCTTCTGTTTCTGTTTATTAGTCTCACATTGTTTTAAATACAAATATTAATTAATTTTAGTACAATAATAAATTGGTTATTTAAAAAAAAAGAAATTGACTTACTCTCATGTCATTCCAAACTCATGCTGTTATGTTTTCCATGGAACACAATATTCATAATGAACTTTGGTGCACGTTTTGATGGTGTTCCAACAAAACTGTGAATAATGACTTAATCTCTGCCTGTTCCTCACACAAAGCTATCATGACTTCAGAAAAATTATATATAGTGCACAAGCCTTATGGACTACTTTTATGGTACTGTCATTGTGCTTTTTTGTTCTTTTGGATCTTGACAGCTCATGGTTACTATACAAAGTCTTTGTATTACACTATAAAGATTGTTTAAAAAACTCTTACTTTGTATTCCACAGAAAATATAACAGCATACAGGTTTGGAACCACTTGAGGGTGAGTAAATTCCTCTAAAGCAATATTTCTCAACCAGGGGGCCTTCCAAGGGGCTTCAAGATTTCCTAAAATCAAGATATATCTTATTTTAACTCATGCCCTCAACAACTGGATTTACTTGGACACATTCTTAGAAAACCTGGTTAAATGAGATATTGTCATTGTAAAGCACCATTGTAGCACCATTTCTAGACTTGGAAAAGTCTGTAAATGTAAATGAATAAAATCCTATAACTCTATGGTCATTTTTATACATTTTTATAGTTATGCCAAGCTCTAAAATATTTTATCAGGTAGAAATTTTAAGTAAAAAATTAATCAAGTAAATCATGAGAAACTGGAAAAGTATTGGGGCCTTCAAATATTTATGTTGTAAACAATGGGGGGTTTTGAAGTAAAAAAAAAGGTTGAGAACCACTGCTTTAAAGGTGAAGTGCAACATTTCTGCACTATTAACATCCCCAGTGGAGTTTCAAAACTAATGATTGTTTTCAAGCACAAAAATGCCCACAGAAGCCATGCATCATTATTATTTTTCTGTCTTGTTTGCTTTGGCCCGTTTGCTAGAAATAGAAAACAGACACCTGTAATGTGATGTGTAACATTTAAGTACCTCTTCCAGTACTTCCAGTTGGTTGAGATGATTAATTATACTGTTCATTCACCTGTGATCAAATGTAATGATCATTATTAATTTTCTCATTCATCGACAGATGTTAAGAATGGAGCTTTGAGAGATTATCAGATCAGAGGCCTGAACTGGATGATTTCTCTGTATGAGAATGGCATTAATGGCATCCTGGCTGATGAGATGGTAAAACTACAAATATTTTAAACTAAAAGGTCAACACAGCAACAGTAGAAGTATAGCATGTTCATAGTGGCAGGTCTACTTAAAAGCAACTATATGATTTAGTAGTTGAATCTCTACATTTTCAGAAATAGTCTGAATATACGTCATTGTGGAACCACACAGACTCATGACAATGAAAACACGACTCCGGCATCTTTTCAGACGCTTCAGTGAAACTGATTTTTCTGGGTCTGTCTTGTTGATGTCATGGACTGTGACTCATTGGATTTGTGTGTTCTGATTGGTTCAGGGTCTAGGTAAAACCCTGCAGACAATCGCGTTGCTAGGCTACCTGAAGCACTACAGGAACATTCCTGGCCCCCACATGGTCCTAGTGCCCAAATCCACCCTGCATAATTGGATGAATGAATTCAAGCGCTGGGTGCCCACCCTGAAGGCCGTCTGTCTTATTGGGAATAAAGATGATAGAGTAAGGCTGTTCATGTCCTTCTGTGTTTCTCTCACTTTCCTGCCTTCTGTTCCCTTTCTACCCACTTTTATCTTACCAGCAGGACCTTCAAAATGCTTGCGTAATAATGAATCAGTCTTAATTAGTATGTGTGTTTTAGGCGGCGTTCATACGTGACTTGATGCCTGGTGAATGGGACGTGTGTGTCCTTCGGTTTTCCTCTCACTTTCCTTCTGTCTATTCCCTTTGTACCCAATGAATTTCATCCTACTAGAAGGTCCTTCAAAATGTTTGTGTAATAATGAATCAGTCATAATTATGTGTATGTGTGTGTGTGTGTTTTAGGCAGCGTTCATACGTGATGTGATGATGCCTGGTGAATGGGATGTGTGTGTGACCTCATACGAGATGGTGATTCGGGAGAAATCGGTCTTTAAGAAGTTTAACTGGCGATATCTGGTTATCGACGAGGCCCATCGCATCAAAAACGAGAAATCAAAGGTATTTGAACACAGATGAACAACTGATGAGACCCAATTAATGCAAGAGTAACTAAAAAGCAGAGAAATGTGTCATAAAACTTCTGAGATGATAATACTTCAGAGAATCTTTCCTCTTTTTCTCCTTGCTGTCTCTTTCTCTTTTAACTCCGGCTCTCAGTTGTCAGAGATTGTGCGTGAGTTTAAGACGACCAATCGTCTGTTGTTGACTGGTACCCCACTGCAGAATAATCTACATGAGCTCTGGTCGCTTTTGAACTTTCTGCTGCCTGATGTGTTCAACTCTGCCAGTGTGAGTCATACTTTTTTAAATATCGCATCCTGTTTTATCTCCTCCCACACGTTATGTTGCTGTATCTGTCACAGTTGTGTTGAAAGCGTGTGTGTAGATGTGTTGTGTGTTTAGAGTAGTCTACACCTGAGATTTTAAACCAAAGTTTATTACCAAATCAGGACTAAGATTAGGAAAAAATATCTTCAAATGGTTTTTAATTGATTGTTTTTTATTGTACACTACCATTTAAAAGTTTGGGGTCAGTAAGATTTAAAAAGGGGTCATGACATGGATATTTGTTAAGTTAATATGTTCCTTGAGTTTCTGTTATAATGTTAATAAAGGTTTTTGCACACACACAAAAAACATACAGAAAAACAATTATTTTCAACCCTCATTCTGACTCTCTGTCTGAAATGATCTGTTTTTAAGGGGCAGATCCTTCAAGACTTTTCAGTAAATGCCCACTGTTATGATTGGCTAACATAATTGCTTAGGAAACAGTATCAATGCCCATTTGCATCCAAGTTTAATAACATTATCATCATAAAACAGTCAATTACCAATAGGGCTGGGTTATTAAATGATAATTATCGCGATGAATTTTTTCTCAATAAAATGATAACAAATGTTTGATAAATGTTCCATATAATGTTTATGTGCCAAAAGCGTAAGGAAACAGTGCTACTCGTGTGAACCACGCCACAGGCAGTGGCAGACTGGCCACATGGAGTCTGACGGTGGCCTGACGGTCATTCTGGCCTGCTGTGCAGTTAGCTTGAAGTGTGATAGGCTGATATGTAGCTAGGAATGAATTGACGGATCTTTCAAAATCTTTGAATCAGACAATCGCGGTGTGAAAATGACACCACCACATGACCAAACATCAGTGACGCACTGCCTGTTTGGCTATCCGACAATCGTGCAAAAAAATAGAGCATGAACACAAAGGAGGAGCGTAGTGAGAGCGGATAAAAAAGAGAAAACCCCTGGTCATAGACGCAGCAAGGTGCTGCAAAATCACAGCCATGTTCACCAGTAAGGGAGCAGGTCAGTCAGAATTACCTACACACATGTATCTACAGCATGGTTAGCTATCGCCTAACAAGTCCAATTTGTGCAAGCTAATGGTGTTCCCAAAGTATTTAAAAAAATAACGATAGAAGTTTTTTATTAAGAGCATGTTGCAACATCTTAGAACATGACAAACTAGCACACTGTATTAGATGGGGATACAGAATTTTCTAGTGCCAAATTTGACCAGGAATTTCCATTTTAAGGACTCTCTGCTATGTTGAGTATTAGTGTACCCTAAACTAGCCTACAATATCTAGCCTGCAATGTACAGGGTTTCTGCGGGTCTTAAAAAGTCTTAAATTTAGTTGTATCAAATTTAAGGCCATAAAAAGTCTTAAATGGTCCAAGAAAGTCTTATTTATCATTTTCAAGAGGTATTATATTTGGGGACGGAAAGACAAGAATTGCGATATAGCTTAAACTTCAAAAGGCTATGATTTTATTGAATAAGTATGAGCGCTGCACATTTCAAAGTCAGGTGCTGTCATGTGCAGGTTGCTTTGTGTACTGCGGTTACTGGGGAAACTGTTACTGCCTTTCCGAAAGCGCCACCTGCTGGCAGAGAATTAATTTACATTTTCAATAAGCCCTTCTGCTGTAAGCCCACTGCGTGGTCTGAACAAAATTTGTCTGGTAGTCTAACTGTTACATCAACTAATAGGGTTAGCCTACTACAACGTTAGCAGTCCAGTGGATTACATGAACAGGGTGGCGGTGACGGCATCAGTGGAGGTGGCCTGGAATCGAGTCAAATTCCTGGCCTGAATTATTGTCTCAGTCTGCCAATGGCCACACGGATCATTTATCAACTCGGCTAAAACGGCGCAAGATTACTAGAGCAGATGCATTTACCCTCTGAACGGTCTCTCGATCACGTGACCACTAAACAGTGAGGCAGCTGCTTTCAGATCCAATACAGTTGGCTGCTTCATCTATCAACAAAAGTTTCTTTGCAAACTCTCCATTACACTGTGCTTTGATTATAAAACAAAATGCTCCGAACAAACATATAATCCTCTGATGCGATCTGGGATGCCATTAAAATAAACCATTCATTTGTGGTGTCAATGTCTTGCTCTAGAGGCAGTCATATGCAAATTTTGTATCAATTACATTGTTACGCTACCAGGTGACTGTTAAAAAATTTATTTGTTATTGAATCATTCATTCAAGAGATTCGTTCAAAAATGCTGATGCTGATTGGAGAATGTTAATGTTATGATAAATGTTATGTAACATGATAATGTTTTCTCTGTTTGACACAAAAAAATCATGATGATCAATTTATCTAGAATTGTGCTGCTTTATTAGCTTAGTATAAAAAATTGCAGAAGTCATTTTGAATGTTACCACCATGACAACATATGTCTGTGTTTCTTTAATTTTAGGATTTTGATTCATGGTTTGACACAAATAACTGTCTGGGTGACCAGAAGCTGGTTGAAAGACTTCATGCCGTGAGTCTAACTTTCTCTTTTGAGTATATTTTTAGTATTGTCCAGCATTGAAGCTTTTGTTAATGAGACACTCAAGCTATTGAATGTTTGTTTTCAGGTTCTGCGTCCATTCCTGCTGCGTCGCATTAAAGCGGAGGTGGAGAAGAGTCTTCCTCCCAAGAAAGAGGTGAAGATTTACCTGGGGCTCAGTAAAATGCAGAGAGAATGGTAAGCTCATACACAATTTTATTAAAAAATAAAAACAGGAATTGAAGAGATGAGAGATAAATTCATCATTGGATCACAGTCGTATAGCACTTGAATTTACTAGAATTTCCAACAAAAATATCTATATTTGATACCACTTTCGATAAATGAAAATTTTGATAAATGAATTTTTGAACAAATAAAAAAAATGGCAAATGATAGTTCAATAAATACAATAGAATAAAGTGACAAATTAAACATGGCTATAAGGTTTTCAGGTGGGTATAACAGTAGTACAAAAGTTATTCTGTCAAGAGCAGCGAATGATTTTCTCTTTGTCTTTTGTTCTTTGATTAACATGACAGACAGTAGCAGGTTTATTAGGCTGTTGTCACTTTGCATGGATCCAATATACACAACATGTGTTTTCTCTCAACTTTTTACGTTCCAAAACTGGCTGTATGTACTCGTCAAGATGGCATTTTTTACTTAATTTTTTATGTATTTGTCCATTTAAGCACAGTCAGCCAAGAAAAAGAAGTCAATTTGGTACTCGCGAGCTGTTTGAGAGGCGGCTTTATGAGAGTGCCATTTATATAGGTCAGTGATGCACGCGCTTTTGGTGTGAGCGCGATACCTGCGTGAATGACTAAAATTATGCGCAATACTAGCATTAATCAACTGGAGCCAATGAGACGAGTGAGTTAGAGGAGGCAGGTGCATGTCAGTTCGGCGAGAGACTGAGAACGCGCAGCTGGTATCGGTGTATTAATATTGCAGAAAAGGAGTATTGGAAGCGTTTCAGGTATTTCATTATCGATACATATCGAAATATCGATATTTTTGACAACGCTAACATTGACATCACCAGAACTTTTGTGGTAAAAACCCTTTTAGTTTTACCAAGTGCTGTGTTGAGGCTTTTGTATGTTGTTTTATACTGTTCTCACCATGTGAATAAGCCAACAGAAGCTGCTGCAGTCTTACGTTCTGGTCACCCGACTTAATGATCAATATTACATACATTACAAAACTAGGTGGGTGCTTTAAATCTTGCCAAATGGGTTTGATAAACACTTTAGGTTATTATTTATAGTGTCATGTGTGCTGGGTACTGGTGAAATGAAAATATACTGTATATAACACTATTGCTCATCACTCAGATTTTTATTTATTCCTAACTCTCATTGGTGGGGTTGTCTAAAGAACTACAGCAGTCTGTTTTTAGAAAGCCCTGTATAAATAAAAAAATGAGTTTAGTGATTTAACTTCTCAAAGAAGAGTAAAATCTCTAAATCTGTTACATATATAAGATTGCTAAAATATATTTAAAGAAATAAAAAAAAACATCTTGATAGTCTCTTGAAAGACAGTTGTTGGACAACTAGTCAACCATCCTGCTCCATTGCTTTCATAGAGTAGTACGTGGCAATATAAACTACTAAACAAGCTCTAGGTGTGAAAACCTTGAAAAAGAATGAACAGTTAATATGCTGGAATAATAAAAATGACAGACTTACACAGTGTTTTCTTTCCTTGATTTACCACCAGGTACACACGTATCCTGATGAAGGATATTGACATCCTGAACTCAGCCGGAAAGATGGATAAGATGCGGCTTTTGAATATTCTGATGCAGCTGCGGAAATGCTGCAACCATCCGTACCTGTTTGACGGAGCAGAGCCTGGTCCCCCATACACTACGGACACACACCTAGTCATCAACAGTGGCAAGATGGTTGCGCTGGATAAACTTCTGCCTAAAGTGCAAGAGCAAGGTAAGGGAGTGTGTGTGTGCTTATTAGCTTTCAGTTTTGATAAAACAGATATTTATGTTCTTAATTGGAATTCATATGAATTTTTTTTTAATGTTTTTGAGCATGTATTCCTGGATATGTGTGTGTGCAGGATCCAGAGTGTTAATATTCAGCCAGATGACACGTGTGTTGGATATTCTAGAAGATTATTGCATGTGGAGAGGGTTCGAGTACTGCAGATTGGATGGCAATACACCTCATGAGGCCAGAGAGGTACACTCTTACACATAACCACACACATACACTAAAATACACACATAATTAAATTCAGAAACATGCACATCACACAGCAGGTTCTTTTACACTCCTATGGCCAACTTTCATTATAAAAAAAAATTGGTAACAACACTTTACAATAAGGTAAAGTTAGCATTAGTTGATGTTGAATGAACAATAATTCTACAGGATTTATTAATCATAGTTAACATTAGTTGTTGCTCTGTGAACTAAAATGAACACAAATATTTTATTAACTAACATTAACAAAGGTTATTGCTCTCTGTTAGTTCATGTTAGTTAATGCATTAACAAATGAGACCTTATTGTAAAGTGTTACCAAAAAATCTATTGCCTAAAAACAAAATATAATAATAAAAATAAATAAATAAAAATGCCTAAATAATGCAAACATGTCATTGGACCGCATTACTTAGGCTACATATAAAGAATCAAAATGCATGTGCCATGGATAAATAAAATGAAATAGCCACTGCACAGACAATAAGAAAATGTTTTTAATCAAACCATATTGTTCATGAAAATAGTACGTGAACAATAAAAGTGCTAGTTATTATTAATAAAGCATCAACTGTTTTTTTTTGTTCTGAAGTACAGTAATATTATTATTATAATATATTGCTTGTCTAACCTTTACAGTTTAATTACATAAATAAAATAATATTTAAATAAACATTAATTTAATAATAATTATTATTAAATTATTAAGTCTAATGATTAATATTGTATAGGTTCCATAAAAAAATGATATAGGGTCTAGGGTTGGTTTTTGCCTTTACCCTCATGCTAAAATAAACTGTAAATCATCAAAAGCAATCAATAATAGAAGTGGTCTAAATATTAAAATTAGGGCTGGGAGAATAAATCGATTCATCTCGATTCGTGGATCGATTCTGAGATTTTCCGAATGCATCTTGATTCTCTCTTGAATCAATTCTGAGCTTAGTTTTTAACAGCAGATGGCGCTCTAGGCTAGTTTTTAACCGCATGTTCAAATGTTGACGAAGAGGAACGCTTGTGCATTCGACTATGCACACCTCAGAATGCTTTTATGACGTGAGATTAACAGATACAGCCCACTGCAAACACCCTTGTAATTCGCTTTAAGAATGAAGAATGAAACTTTATGAATGATTATTTTATAGAAAGTTCAAGTGGTGTGCGTATCGAGTTCAAGTACGGCTGTTTCTAAGGCACACAGTGCCATCTGCTGTTAAAATCTAAGCTCAGAATCGATTAGAAAGAGAATCGCGATGCATTTGGAAAATCTCAGAATCGATCCAGAATCATTTCTCGTTTCACGATTCAACAATTTATTGTCCCAGCCCTAGTACATATATCTTCTGTGGAAGTCTCAGGACCAAACAGTGTTCATCCAATCATTGCATTTGGTCCGAATGCAATGACACAATGTTATTATTCAATGATTGACACAATCAAAATATTATTTTCTCAAAAAAAACAAAAAACTTTTTGGAACCATTAAGGAAGTAGAGTTTGTAGGAGGAACCAGAGCCGCAGTCATGATTCCCATCCCTAAATTGAATGATTCACCAAGAGGAAGAAAGGAAATCAACAGGCTTTATAAAATTATGAGACACGTACAGTTACTTCATGTGGAATCTCAGCAGAGTTTATATAAAGACACTGATTAACCAACCTGGTAGTCATGGAAACCGCTGATCAGTTCTGGTGTGATTGCAAACTCTGCGGTTACATGGGAATGTAAGACACACTCATAAGCTAAGAATATTCTTGCAAATATTAGACATTAGAAAGGTTAGAAGTGTCTCATTTTATCATTTTAAAATCTAACAACTAGTTGGTCTATTTTAAATGTTTTTAGTGAACTTTAAATAAATATTGGGAAGAATACAATTTTATTTTATCTATGTGTCATTTGTATGTAAATTTCATTATGTATATCGGCATGGACGACATTTCACTCTCGAGTTGGAGCGGCAAGAAAAGTGTCTTTTTGTGCCTGCATCAGCAAATTATTCGCAGAAATTTTCGGGGTATTTTGGATGTTTTAAAAAGCCTACTTTTGCGAACTAGTCCTAGGTTTTTGGCCCGATCAGAACCAAACCAGTCCAGCAAGATTTTCTGGAGTCTTATTGTCAATAATTGTCAAAAAAAAAGTTGAAATTTCAATTTACGGTCTCAAAACGCCAAAATGTTCGAAGTGGAATGGAATGAGATATTTTCACCAAACTCGTCACGTCCACCGCATTCATACAACATGGTAGAACTTCTCGTTCTGAGCAACTTTGCCTCTAGGACCGCCATTGTCCATCGAATCGTTCGTTAATTATTGGAGATTATTTCAAAAACCATCTTTGCCAAACTAGTTCTAAAACATATTTCAAAACACTGCTTCATGAAGCTTCGAAGCTTTACGAATCTTTTGTTTCGAATCAGTGGTTCGGAGCGCTTATCAAACTGCCAAAATCATGTGAACTATTGAAATTTCGCAACACGTATGACGTAACGAAGCCTCATTTACTGAAATCACGTGATCTTGGCGCTCTGAACCACTTATTCGAAACATACCCATGTATATCAGCCAATGACCACTCTGATCTACTACTAATGTGAAATAGACCTTAATTATTAAAATGATATAAGTGGTTTAAATGAATTATTTCTGTCACTCTCTAAATGGCTGTCCTTGTCTTTTCCTGTCCTGTCCTACTCTCTTGTTGTTGTGCATTAGCAAGCCATAGATGCTTTTAACGCCCCGAACAGCAGTAAATTTATCTTCATGCTGAGCACACGGGCAGGTGGGCTGGGGATTAATTTGGCTACAGCTGATGTGGTGATTCTCTATGACTCAGACTGGAACCCACAGGTGGACCTGCAGGCCATGGTAAGAAACACAACACACATACAAAACTACAAAACTGAGCTCACTAAACTTTATTATTGTGAGCCTCAGAGAGATGCCAGTTTACTTTATGACTGCTTGATTTTAAGTTTTAATAGTTTTTGTTGTATCATGTACTGTGTGTTAGGACCGTGCTCACCGTATTGGACAGAAGAAACCAGTTAAAGTGTTCAGGTTGATCACAGACAACACTGTGGAGGAGAGAATTGTGGAGAGAGCTGAGATGAAACTACGCCTGGACTCCATTGTCATTCAGCAAGGTATGAACACACTAGGGGTAAAACAGTTTCTTTTGTAAATAGAAATATTAAACTGTATGAATTGTAAGGTGTCCATTTTTCAAAAGTAATTACAGTAATTCTCTCTGTCGCTGAATGGCTGTACTGGCAGAGTGAAAATTAATTTAACAGTCAATTAAAAAAACAACAACCTTGTCTTACAAATTTGTAAATATAAGTGATTTGCATTACTTAAAGTAAACAAAATCCTATTGTAGATACTATTGTTTTCTACTGGATCAGTTTTTGAGCTAGTATTGGATACATTTGTTTGGTTTGTGAAGCTGAATCCTCATGGCCAGTATGTCACAATGATCTTTGACAGTGATAATCTATTCATTTACACCATCGTTATAAAGGCTGGGTTCAATAAGAAATTGATACTTTTTATTCAGTAAAGATGTGTTCAAAAAATCAAAAGTGACAGTAAAGATATTTATAGTTATAAAACATTGCTTTTTCAAATAACCTAAATGCTGTTCTTTTGAACTTTCTATTCATCAAAGAATCCTGACAAAATATATGAGTTTCCACAAAAAGCATTAAGCAGAACAGCTGCTTTCAACGTTGCTAATAATGAGAAATGTTTCTTCAGCACCAAATCAGCATATTATAACGATTTCTGAAGGATCATGTGACACTGAAGACTGGAGTAAATGGCTGCTGAAAACTCAGGAATAAATCACAGGAATAGTTACATTTTTACATTTATTTATATTTTAAATATTACATTTTAAAACAGTTTTTTTAAATTGTAAAAATATTTCACAATATTACTGTTTTTACTGTATTTTTGATCAAACAAATGCAGACATAAAACATAAAAAAATCTTACCAGTTGTACTTTGTTTTCTATACAGTATATCCCAATAATAAATGTTGATGCCTCACAAAAAAAATAAAAAAAGGTTTGAATGGTGAGAAATGTAAAACAAGAGGTTAAGTAGCATTTGTGATCTATTAAGTTCTGTTACCCTATTTGTGCTCTTACAGGACGGCTGATCGACCAGCAGAATAAACTGGGGAAGGATGAAATGCTACAAATGATCCGACATGGAGCAACACACGTGTTCGCCTCTAAAGACAGCGAACTAACAGATGAAGACATCGACACTATTCTGGAAAGAGGCGCCAAGAAGGTGAGTGGACACAGACACCTTGGACTAGATTGGAAACTGAAAAGTTGCTTAAATTCACTGGAAGACTAATAGCTTTAGGTCCAAGTTCCAAAAACGTTCATATTCAAACTCAGACAAATAAAACAGATTTCCTTCATATTATGAGATTTTTTTCACTTTTACACTCCAGTTGATACTATTTAACCCTGTTTAACTTGTTTGATGGCTGTTTTCCTCTCAGACGGCTGAGATGAACGAGCGCATGCAGAAACTTGGCGAGAGCTCGCTGAGGAACTTCACCATGGACACGGGTGGCACCGAGAACAGCCTTTACAAGTTTGAGGGAGAGGATTACAGAGAGAAACAGAAAGTTAGTGTCTGTGTGGAAGTTTACCAGGTGGAAATCAATTCATACTCATGTATAATGCAGCTCTGATGTGCATTAAAGTAAAGCGAGTCTATCAGTGAGAATTTGGCAGGTTTTTAAGCTTTGCACCTGTGTATATCACAGACTGTTAAAGTTTATGTGTAGGTGTGTAGCTGAATGTGTGTTTGTGTGTGTTTAAGTTTTAAACAATTCTCTCTGTGTTGTGCAGCTTAGTTTGATCGAATGGATCGAGCCTCCTAAGAGAGAAAGGAAGGCCAATTATGCTGTAGATGCTTACTTCAGAGAAGCACTACGAGTCAGCGAACCAAGAGCCCCAAAGGTAACACACACACATATATGGTTTAGACGCTCTGAAATGATTTTCTTGTCAGTGCTACTCATGACTGCATGTAGGTACAGTCTACACAACCTTACTACAGAATAAATAATGCACTCAGATCAGTTTTCATCACTGACACTTGCACTGGATTGTAGGAACTCAGCTGAAGGGTGTACTGGAGGGACGTAATAGATAAAGAGTTGAAAAACAAAGGTTGCAGGTTCAAATGCTGACTCAGGAAATGACCTCATGAACTAGATGTTCTTCTTTCTCCTGTCCTGTCACTGCTGTGCCCTTGAGAGAGACACTTAACACTAGATTGCTCCTGAGGGAGAGTTTGTTTGAATAGTGCACTGTAAGTCATAAAAAAACATCAATAAGGATAAAAGTGGCTGCTAAAAAAGAAGTAAATGCACCTTTTATGCAGCTTCTTAGTATGTATAGCTGGTTTAATCAATAGTTGTATATATTCATTAAACTATGGTGTCAGTTGTTTTTGTCAGTTACTTATAAGTTTCTGATAAATGTGTATTTATAAAGCTACCATCCATTTATGATATATTACGATGTAAATACGATATAAAAATGTCAGTATATTGTGATTTTCTGTGCAAAAACTCACTATTCATGGCACTTTTCTATTCTATTCTCGTCAATGCTGTTATTGTTAACTATTAAAAATATAAAAAAACGTCTTAATTGAATTAATCGTCATTAATTGAAATAAAGCTGAAATAAAATATAATATTAAATGAAAACCTTAAACTTAAAAAACTGAATGTTGCCTTGGCAACTAAATGAAATAAAGTAAGTTTAAGTTGTAGTACTAAAATGACTAAAAAAATAAGGCCTGGTTTCACAGACAGGGCTTAGATTAAGCTAGGATTATGCCTTAGTTCAATTAGGACATTTAACTACCTTTTATAAATGTGCCTCAGAAAAAAAAAACATTACTGGTGTGCATCTTGAGACAACAATGGCACATATTTTAAGATAATTATGTTGGTGCAAGTTGCTTTCAGTTAAAACAGCTCAAACATACTATTTAGTCTGGGACTCTTGTCTGTGAACCTGGGGG
>RJVU01073043.1:2294381-2318690 GCA_003731715.1 Anabarilius grahami | reverse complement strand
AAAAAAAAAAAAAAAAAAGTAAAAAAAAAAAACTAAAACACAAAAATTTTTAAAACACTAATAAGAATGAAAACTAAAAATATAAAACATATTTAGCTAAAAATAAAAGAAACTAATCTAAAATATTAATAAATATTATAATAGTATATAAAATAGTATAAATTAGAATAGTACTGTATATAAATAATACTAAAATAACATTGATTCACTGGTTCACACTGTCCCAATAAATGTCAACATTATTTGGATCTAGAATGTTGGGAAACGTAGCTATCTAAAACCAACAACTGTTGGAAAATGGTTTTTTTGGCATTTGCAGGGGCAGTGTAAACTAGCTTTAATATTGCCTTGTCCTTTAAAGAATAATGATTTCTAGCAAATGTGATGGAAGTTGATAGTTTATAAAGTGATAACCCTGTCAGCAAAATAGCAGGGAGCCAATAAACCTCAATTTTAATGAATATCATTAAATTAAATTGAAAATCAAATGAGTGTTTTGATTAAAGTGAAGTGTCCGCTAGATAAAGCTGCATCTGCCAGGAGCATAACAATGTTTTGTCATTATACAGTACACATCAAATATCACACAAATGTTTGCATGACAATATACACACAAGTGTCTGTGGAAAGATCATGAAAAGTGTGTGTGTGTATGTGTGTGTGTGTGTGTGATCCAGGCTCCTCGGCCTCCAAAGCAGCCCAACATCCAGGACTTTCAATTCTTTCCACCACGTCTCTTTGAGCTGCTGGAGATGGAGATTCTTTACTACAGGAAAACCATTGGATACAAGGTGAGCACTTCATGCACATCACGTTTGTTTTCAAGATTTGTGTCAAATCTGCTCAAGTGTTTGCTGTTGTATCCGATATACAGTGGTGTGCGATTGTGTATGTGTGTTTATTGTAGGTTCCACGTAATCCAGATATCCCGAATTCAGCACAGGTCCAGAAGGAGGAACAAGCAAAGATAGACGAAGCAGAACCCCTCTCACCTGAAGAGACGGAGGAAAAAGAGAAACTACTCACACAAGTAGACAAACACTCAACTTCTCTTCTCTATCACATTCATACATACTCTTATAAATGTGTTAAGTACAGAGCAGTGGTACAGCAGAATATGTTTTTGTTTTTCCCAGGGTTTCACAAACTGGAACAAGCGTGATTTCAATCAGTTTATTAAGGCTAATGAGAAGTATGGTCGTGATGACATTGACAACATCGCCAGAGAGGTGGAGGGAAAGACACCTGAAGAAGTCATGGAGTACTCGGGTACAATACACACCAACGCAATTACACTCAAGCCTAATATCTATAGAAATTACATGCTAGGAATGTGCGAGCATGTATTACAAAAACATTTTCAAAATTCACTAGTCAGTGGGCTACTTGACCTAAATGGGATTAAGGAGGCCAGGCATAATTAGGCTGGTTTTCGGTTCATGTGACCTGATCATATAATATATCATAAATTAATGCATATATATAGGGATGGTTCAGCCTAAAATAAATTTAAAAAAGTCATAAATTACTCATCCTGGTGTTGTTCTAATGCCATGTGCTCTTTTTTCTTTAATGGACTTTTTTAAATGTTCAAAAATGCTTACTTCACTAATCGATTAGTGTACTTTTGGGGACCTAGTCAACCATTATAACTTATCCCTATTGTACACTATGCACAACTACCCACACATGTATACACATGTATAAAATACACAAGCAACTACCTCACACAAATATATTTCACTCCTGTACCAACTACACAGACACACATCTCACACGTTGTTTGTCATTATTATAGCTGTGTTTTGGGAACGCTGTAATGAGCTGCAGGATATTGAGAAGATCATGGCTCAGATAGAGCGAGGAGAAGCTCGCATCCAGAGACGTATCAGCATCAAAAAAGCCCTGGATGCCAAGGTCAACCTTTCAAAAACTCACTATGAAATTAAATTATGTTGTTGACAAGCAAGTTTTTCTTTAATGGCTGCTGAATTATGATTGTGTGGTAGCTTTAGTTTTTCTTGCTTTTGATGATTTGCAACCTCATTATTAGGCAATATTAGTCAGCCTTATCATGCAAAGCAAGAAACTTTCAGAGGAAATGTCATTTTTGATGCAATAATAATTAGTAAATATTTCTTGTTTGATGGTGTGTGTTTTGTGTACTTGTAGATAGCACGGTATAAGGCTCCGTTCCACCAGCTCCGCATCCAGTACGGCACAAACAAAGGAAAGAACTACACAGAGGTGCGTGCATGTGATAGAGGGTTAATGTATGTGTAGTGTGTTAACTAAGAACTTAAAATATGGAAACATTTCTTTGTGTCTGCAGGAGGAAGACAGGTTTCTGATTTGCATGTTGCATAAGATGGGCTTTGATAAAGAATACGTTTATGAAGAACTTCGACAGTGTGTACGGAACGCTCCACAGTTCAGATTTGACTGGTTCATCAAGTCCAGGACTGCCATGGTGAGAACATGTGTGTGTTAGAGCCAGGTCTCCCAAAGTCATGGGCAACCTGGAAATATCAGGGAATTTTTTGGTTACAAATTCTTAACTGCTCTTTGCAAGCATTTTTGTTACTATTAATTACTATCTATTATTATTTGTGTTACGATTTTAAAAATACTCATCCAATAATCGCATCACTGGAAAATCTATGGGAAAAAATCATGAAACTGAACGAAATAGTGAAACCCTTGTAAGGCTGTCAATCAATCATCAATCAATCAGTCAAATGAATCAAAAATTTATTAATATATATATATATATATCAAAATTTGATGAGGAAAACCTCCAAAAAAACAAAATTCGTAGACGTTATTATAGCAGACTACAGACTAGTAAAGAATGTAATAGATGTTTTAAAAAAGGGTCATTAGATGTCAATTATTTTAGGGGAGTCACCACATATAAAAAAAGCAGATTTTTTGATCCACTGATTTTGAATGATCCAAATCAGTGGATCTCAACATTTTTGACTTCAAGGCCCCCCATTGTCCAGAACAATATTTGAAGCCCCCATCCCACAATTTCTACCCAATAAAATATTTTAGTGCTTGGCATAATTAGAAGGATGTATATTCATTATAAAAATAACCAAATAATAAGAAATATCTTAAAACACTAAGAAATATCCTCATTTTTAATTTAGTTATTTTACATAATTTTAATGCTTGTTTTGACTTATTTTAAATAATTTTAAGTCATCTTGAAGCCCCGGCCCCCTGGTTCAAAACCACTGGTCTAAATGGTACCTAAATTCATTATTAATTTTAGAAATAGATAACAATTACAGTAATCTCACATTAGATGTGAATGGGAAGTCTCATATGGATATATTTACAGTACGTGGTTGTATGTGGGTTTACTGAGATGTACTTTGGGGACAGCAGTGAAGTGAATCTGACAAAGCCTCCGTTTGGAGTGGTCCTCAATGGGAAAAACAGTTAAATAAATTCTTAAAAATGGCAGAAGTTTTCTTTCACAGTTTTGCTTAAGACGTCTAGTGTTTATGTAAAAACAATAAAAGCCTAGCCATGCGTGATTCACACACAAATGCAATTTCAATTTAATTTTCAGGTCATATTGGCGTGCGTGTTTGTGAAAGCGTGTGGGTGCAGATGCTTGTGTGATACCTGAAAGGAATTGTAAAAGTATATGAGATGTGATGTATAACTCTTGTGCTGAGATGATGAAAGAGTTTCCTTCCGTGTGTTTTTCTGGTTTGCTAGGAGCTGCAGCGTCGCTGTAACACGCTCATTTCTCTCATTGAGAAAGAGAACATGGAGATAGAGGAGAAAGAGCGAGCTGAGAAAAAGAGAAGAACACCCAAAGGACAATCAGTAATACGTCCTGTCTTCTTTCTTTTCGCTCCATCTGTTGTTGTGCTTTGTGCTTCATGTCCCCAAAGACTTTCCCTCTAGTTCAGAATCACGTTTGAACAACTGAACAAGAACAACATGCAAATGATCAAAATTCCCCTCAGATTTACTGTCCACAGTAAAGTATAGTATATCCCACTGACGATTTCAAACTTGTCAATCTATCTATGTATCTGTCTATCTATCAGGGCATGTGCACGGTGAGTTCCAAGATTTTGCCTGGAGCGAGGAGCAGTTTTTTTTTTTTGGTCTTCTTTTTTTTTTCTGCCTGTGTTCTCTTTGCTCCTTCTATCACATGCTAAATGCCTGTAATGTCAGCAAGATTTACAATGTGTTAAATCTGTCTACAAAACAAGATCTATCTATCTATCTATCTATCTATCTATCTATCTATCTATCTATCTATCTATCTATCTATCTATCTATCTATCTATCTATCTATCTATCTGTCTATCTGTCTGTCTGTCTACCTGCCTATTTATTTATCTATCTGTCTGTCTTGTCACAGGCTCACAAGCGTAAAGCCGAAGTGTCGTCTGACAGGAAAGAGAAGAAATCTCGTACCTGACTCCTGTGCCTGCAGTTCCCCATTACGAAGCACTACAATAATCAGACGTTCTCTACAGTTCTGTTTTTTTATCTGTTTTATCTGTGACTCAACACCCGTTTCTTAAAACAAACGTAAATTTTATCAAAACAAAACTTTTTTTGGGACATATAAAACACTTCCATACCGTTTTCAATCTTGTCCCACGGGCTGCATACATGTTGGCAGCTACACAATGTTTTGCTAGAGCTTGTTTTTATCTTCTTTTTTCCCCCTTGTTGATATCAACATTGGCAATTATTTAGCATGCTAAATAGGGGCTGTAAAGCCCATTCTGATCTTGTTTGTGTGTTTTATAAATGAAACTCTTTTTGCCTGAGACTGTTGTTGTATGTCTAAGGTCTCTGTGATTTGCACCTTAATCCATGTGATCTGTAGCTTTGCACATCCAGTCTTCTTAAGCTCTTTTATACATTTCATGTGCCATTTTAATGTTGCATTTAAGCTATTTTACACATTCTTGTTTGAACCTTTGCTGATCTTTATATGTACAAGTCCAGTATTATTAAAAAACAAAATAGGTTGGTTGTGTTTACATCTTACTACTTTTGTTTATAGTGGAGAAAAGCAATATGCCCCTGTGCCACTTTGACTTTGCATAATGGGGCTAAAATTGTGTCCTAACCAGACATGGCAAGACAGAACAAGCTCTAAAGGCTTTCTTTTCTACACTGAAACTGATTCACAGTGATCAAGGGACCAATTGAAAAGTACCCCAAACCCCTCTGACACCAGGCTGGGAGACCAGCAAAGACCCGCAAACAATCCTAGACTGCTTTAAGCAGTTTTTTCCAAGTGGGGTAAACTGGAAAAAAAGGACAATTATATGTATGTATAACAAGCGACAGTAATAAAGGCTTGTCAGTGTAATTGTTAACAAAAAGGAAATTAAAACGCAAAATACATTATGACTAAAATAAGGGCAGTCAGGTAAGTTATAAAACTTTACAACCTGCCAGCATAAACAAGAACAATGACAGTAGACGGCTGATACATTTTAGATTTTACACCACTAAACATTTTTAAATAATACCTTTGGCAGGCCTACAATACTAATAGATCAATTATAGAGTAAACACTAACCCAAAAAATATTAAAAAAATGGAAATAAAACAACTAAGAAAATAAAAAGTATAATAACGTAAGATAACTTGATAAACATTTACTCTGGAACAATTCTGACTGTAGTACCGCATGTCTCGCCACTTGGGTGCGCTGTTGTACTTTCTCCGCTTGGAGCGCTACAGAACATTCTCTACGTTCAGTTTAATGTGCAACTGGCTTTCACACTTACTGTCACACACTCCGACAACGTGAGTACAGAAACCGGTTGTCTTAAAGGCACGAAGAAACACCTGAACGAACAGAGATGAGCTGCTGGCCGTTATCTGCTTCAGGTTTCTCTCTGAGCACATCATTGGTTCTGGTGACATCAGTTACCGTACCGCACTGATGACATCTTATTTAAGCGCGCAGGCAGATGACAAGACAAGAAACCTGTACTATCAGGTGAGAGCTTTGGTTCAGCAGCACTAAACAAAAGTATCTCTCTGTCTCCCTGCCATTTTCTCTATTGCTGCCTCTTCACTCCTTTATTTAAAAATGGGGGGTTTCAAATTGAAATTTCAGCTGGCAGGTGTGTGTGCGTCTCAATCACACCTAGCCTATAAGGTTTATGCAAGGCACACACACTCACTCACTCACTCTCTCACACACAGTCATTAGTACCCAAATGACCTGGTGTGACAGAACTGCAGTCACACGCTTGCATTCTGCTTCCTGCTCACTGGCCCAGAAATCCAATCTCCCCCATCATCCATCTCCGTGTATGTGTGTGTGTGTGTGTGTGTGTTGAATGCAGGTGTTAATGTGTTTTGTGCCTTATCTCACTCAACCAAACACACTATATAAAACATGCAGCTCAGAAAGAGCAAGAAAGAACACTGCAATATTCACTCTTCTGTTTCACTGGGGACAGGAACAGGTAAGATTGTGAGTATGAACACAAAGTCTTTATTTTCAAGAGAATTTGAGACTGTCAAAATTAAATGTGCTCCGAAGTTTAACAGAGACTGTTTACCACAAAACATTCCTCTAGTAATGAAGTCTCTCGGCCCCGTACTGTTCAGAACTGTCTCTCTTTACCAACTGCTGTTCATTTGGCTTTGAGCTATACCGTTTATTAGACATTGCAGCTTTGAAAATCAATATAATGATAATTGATGTTCTTAAATGATAATTCAGATGTTCTTGAAAATGATGCTGTTTTATATTTATAACAAGACAAACCAGGTTTGACATCACTGATGCCATGAGGGATTTTTTTTTTTGTGTGGCCGATACCGATTTTAACAAACAACTATTGGCTGATACCAAAATGTATCACTTTCTCTTATTTTTTAATAACTTTTGTCATTAAAATAGATTAGTGTTTTGATGTATACTAGCTAGTTTAAAGGGTTAGTTCACCCAAAAATTAAAATTCTGTCATTAATTACTCACCCTCATGTCGTTCCACATCCGTAAGACCTTCGTTCATCTTCGGAACACAAATTAAGATATTGATAAAATCCGAGAGCTGTGTGACTCCTCAATAGACAGCAATTTAACCACCACTTTCAAGGTCCAGAAGGGTATTAAAGACATTGTTAAAATGGTCGACGTGACTACAGTGGTTCAATCTTAATATTATGAAGCGTCGAGAAAACTTTTGGTGTGCAAAAATGAAGCGAAAATAATGACTTTATTCAACAGTATCTTGTCTTCTGCGCTTCCAGGTTCTACGTCAGAACGCCGGCTCGGTAATGGCAGACGCTGTTCACGTGAGAAGCATGATGCTGACGATGAGTCGGCGTTCTGATGTAGATGAACGAAGGTCTTACGGTTGTGGAACGACATGAGTGTGAGTAATAAATGACAATTTTCATTTTTGGGTGAACTAACCCTTTAATGCTGCATCAACAAATTCTTTCTATTGAACATGAATTGGATCCATTTAACACTCAGCAAGCCAACATAAATACATAAATAGAACAGAACAAAGATTCATATGAAATAAACAGTGCTTTTCAGGTAGGTCTAACAGTAGTTTTCAGGTTCAGAAATAAAGTAATCAAAATGTAAAATATATTCTTCATTGTATAAATTAAATCCAAATCAATCCTTTTTAAAGTTACAAATGTTATTTAGACAAGAGTAGTGAATGATTTTTTTGTCGTTAGATTACATTAAAACAGATAACAGCGCAGCAGGAATGTTAGGCTGCTGTCACTTTGTGCACACAAAACATCTCACACAGTGAATAGAACTGAGTTCTCTTGCGCTTGAATATTTAAATTTGCAAGGCTTAAAAACATGAGCAAAGGACAAACTTCCGCAAAATTGTAGCACTGGCCCGATTGGGACAGTGACAGTTCTGTCAATTGTCCCGAGTGTCATTAACACTGACCCCGGGCAGTCCTTATTGTTGAGCCCTGCTGTATTTTGTACAACAGACATTATACAACTCAGTGCTTTCACACAGTTAACACTGGTTTGTTATAATGGCCTTTTTCATGCTATTGCCGGTATATGCCGATGGTTTTTAAATTGATCAAAAATCGTCCGATAAATAGAATTCTCTAAAAAGTAAGGGACATATCCCCCCCCCCAGTTCACAATCATTGTTACATCCTTAGTTGTAATTATGTCTTTGCCCCAAATACCACAGGAGCATTATTCTTAAACCCCAGAATGGCTGCATTCATGCTTACAGCACTAGGGAGAGTTGTTTAGGTTTCTGCACCCCACCTTGCCTTTCCCAAATAATCATTATTCAGTGTTAGTTGTTTTGTCTATATATATATTTCAGCTATTGATGTTGCATTTATTTAAATAAGTTTTAACCGTGTGGTACACTTAATGTGAAAGGACCTTGAAACACTAGTGTTAACAGCTTGTGCTAATTGGCTTGGAGTAATTTGTTTATCCAGCTGTACAAATGAGACACGGGTGTGCCACAGGGACACCGCATCTCTCCGAGTAGAATGAAAGGACCAAACACAGATTTCGGAGTTTGTTGCCATGGATGCAGCTTACCTCCTGTGACTGACACTGTTAAGACTGGTTAGAATGACTCTTGTAATGAATCATTTTCTTTGATTCACTTTCTGTGAAACATCTGCTAGGAATCATTGCTGTGAATCACTTCTATCCACCATTTCTTTAGAATCATTGTTCGACATTCTTTGCAGGCTTGTCTGTTCCTGCATGGATGATCAATAAATCAGCAGCCCTACAGATAGAACACAAGAAAGAAAAAGAGGGAGAGAAACAAGACAACCTCTCGAGACAAGATAAGTGAAATTTGCTTAAGATTTGCTTATCCTTAATCATATTTACACTGCAAAAGAATTTAAACAACATATATAGCATGAAAGTTGGGTTTTCTCTAGCCTCAGATGGCACGCCCACAGATCCCACACAGTCGGTTCACTGACTGCCTGTTGCATACTTGCACACAAAAATGGCAAGTGGTGTAAATCAATTCAGATAAACTTGCCTAAACAACATGTTACATACACACACACACACACAAAAAAAACTGATTGATTGATTTGTATGTCAGTCAGATCTCCGGTCTCTTGCTGTCTAATTGGTCAGTTCTTGGTCAGAAAAAGCTTTATGCCGCAAGCCAAAAGTCTGGCTACACATGTATTTACACTGGAATAGGATTGAATATATACCAACATTTTGGTTTTTCGCTTTAGAAGGATACCAGCCTCCAGTACCTATAGGTATCAATACTGATTTAATACTCACTGTGGTTTTCAGACTTATTGGACCCCCAAATATTATGATGCCCCTTATAAGATGTATAAATATCTCATTTTTTTTGAAAACAACAACAAAACAAACTCCCTTGCAGCCCTTTGAGGATCACAGGACCACAGTTTGAAAACCTGCTTTAGGTAACAAACAGGGGCAAACCTATTGCTTTGTTAACAAATTATATAAAATCAGTGTATACATTTGGACCATTTGGACTTTTTAGTTTGCACTGTTTACCTGAGTTGAGTTTGTTGTCGTGGTTGTTAGTTTGATTTGTCATTCAGTTCAGCTGTGTGCACCTCATTATCTTTAGTACTTAAGTTCTCTCTGTTTCTGTTCAGTTTCTCCAGCCTCGTCAATGCTTTGTGGATGTTTAATCTGAGTTCCTGTTACCTGAGAGTTATATTAAAGGTTGTGTTTACTACAAACCTGAACAATAAAACAATGATAATAACAAACTATTATTATTATACCTGAAATGTGACTAATATGCAGTCCTTTATGCAGTTTGTGTAGCAAAGTCTTTAATACTATATATATATATATACTGCAAAGTCTTTCTAACTATATATAAACCTAGAGTAAATATAAACCTAATTATGAATTATGAACCAACGCAAGATCATACTGTAATAATATATTTTGCTATTCCACAGTTTTCCATCTTGGATTTTGTCTTCATCATATTCGGTGTCTTATATACAGTGATGAATGCATTTAGAGCATCAGATTTCTACACAGCAGGGATAAAATGCACTTTATCTCTGCTTTTGGAAGCTCATTTAGTCTTATTAAAGTTCAGAGCTTGTTCTCTGTAGCCCTTTGGAAGAAAAACGTGCTGCGGCTGTCAGACGCAGAGTCCCTGAGCACACACTGAGCGCTTGTGCTGGCTCTGCTGCAGTTAAGTACACGATCTGCAGAGGGAAAAAGGGCATTTTCAAGACTGACATTTATGTGGATTAATAATAAATATCTCATTAAATGAAAACATCTCTACAGTGGCCTTGTGCTGACAAATTAATCTTTTGTCAACATTTATTTCCACGCTTCACATCACACTGTGATCTGCTGAAGTGTATAACTCACATTGTCGACCAGATCAAGTATCAAAATTATATCATACTACTTAAATTTTTACTGTAATCGTGTTATTTTTAGAGTTAAAGGTGCAATTTTGGAGAGGTTAGCAATAGCGGCTAGGTTTCAAATCATAACATCCCACCCTCCCTTCAGAGCGTCTCCAAAGCCACACCTCCTCCAAAACACCTTGGCTTGCACACAGCTGCTCTGAGACGGTGTTAAACTACCTCATGTCTCAAAACACATAACATTACAATAATAATGAACAATAAACAACTTAGAGAGCTTATACCTGACTGCTGCAGATGCATTTTGGTGTTGACACTCTTGATAAGCTCATTGTTTTGATTCAGTAGGAACTGTAAAAAGTGGCTGCTGTTTTGGTTGCGGTGCTCGTGACTGGCGTCTGTCTACATAAACTCTGCATAGCATGAAACGCGCTGATGACGTACGATGTCTGCGTGAACAAGGTGCGCGAGGGTATGTAAAAACATACGTTGACATGCAGGTAGGACATCATATTTCTTTCGGACCAAATATAAAGATTGGATGAACATTTTATGGTCCTACACCTTCCACAGACTATATATTTATAAAAATACATTTTGACCTTTTAACATAGTGATTGCTATCAGGATAAGAGAAGACTTTCAACCAGTATAACAAAAAATGTTTCTGTAGTGAATCACCTATTGCACCTTTAAATCGGGTGCGGCCATTTTATATGGAAAACTGGTATTTGTTATCATATTCTTTTAATTTATTGCACAAACAGTTTGTTATTTTTCTAGTTAACTATAGAGGCTAATGAATTGGAAGTTTTGCACATTCGCAGGAAATAGCTTACTTCTGTGTTGAAAATTATGGATTATGGATATCGGAATATTGCACAACCATAAAAACATTTTTAAAACACTTAAAAGCTGTAGGCTGATTCTTGTGCAAGGTGTACGCTGATTGATAACATCACTTGTAGAACGCCATTTTTAAACTTTTTAAATGAAAGAAAAACAACAAAAACAATTCAGCAACATAAAACAATAGAATAAACTAAACAATCTTATACGAGAGGGCTAGACAGGCAAAAATAACACTGTTTTCAGAAACATCACTATTTCTTTTCTACTACAGACATGGGTGGGGCCCATCTTATGTTTTCTTTCTTCTTTTCTCTTTCTTTATTTCACCCATCCAAAACTTTCTGTAGTGTGAGTGTGGTCTTTTCTAGTTCGGTTGCCTGTTCAATACCTAAGCCTTAATAATGGAAACGGCAAATTTCTCTATCCTCCCACATGCAGCAGTTAATTCACTGGCTACCCATGTCCACTGGTCTAAGAGCGGCCATGTGCTTTCTCTGATAATGTTTTGGCTGAACAGCTGGTCCTAGATCAGAGCACCACATCACACCACAGGACATTTCATCAGGAGAGACCACAAAGAATGGGAGTCAGAAAAATCAAAGGCTTGTCAGCTTTTAGAGGACAATGTCATTTCTTTCCTTTAAAAACATTGTGGCCCCCCGTCGCACAGATGTGAGACAGAGAAACAAAGTGAAATCTGTAAACAGAACAAGTCGATAAGGGGGCTCTGGGCTGACCTGATCATGTGTGACCCCCTGTCGGGCGCATCAGTGGTTCCCATGGTGACCGAGTGTCTGCTAGTTAACTTCTGCTTCCACAGTCGATGGCTCTCTCTCTCTCTCTCTCTCAGTAATGTCATACCTTAAATGGGGATGACTAATTACTTGAGTTAATTAATTTAATGTGTGTTTGCATGCATATGAGGTCTTTGCCTTACTTGGAGTTTAAGTGATTGCATTTTTCTGAGTGTGTGACAAAGATAGAGAGAGTGTGTGTGTGTGTGTGTGTGTGTGTGTGTGTGTGTGTATGCTTGCCCATGCAAACTTGGCTAATCCTTGATCGTGAGATGGCAGAGAATATGTTGGATTTCTTAAGGCTGCCTTCGTTCCATGTCAATAAATAATGCCAAAACTCTCTCTCTCACTCAGACACACACACATACACACACACGCACACACACACACAGTTTGTAACATCAGTTCCCCATTTACATTCTGTTTCCAATATGAACAAAATGTAATTTTCTGTTCATAGATGTCCCACGTCTCCATCACTCATAAACATGCAGGAACATTCTCTTGATATTCGGCAGCAGACAAAGCCAGTGCTTTTAGCCCGAATGGAAATATATGTTAATGTGTGCATGCAATTAGGTGAAAAAGAGATAAAAAGAGAGCGAGAGAGAGAGCGAGTAGGTCTGAAAATATGGATCGCTTAATGTGTATGCATTGCAATTAGAAGAGAGGGAACAAAAGGGACGGAGTAAAAGAGAGAGGAAGTTCTGAAACCTCGCTCCCTCCTTCTCTCATTAACATTATTTCGTGCATAAAATCTCCATGTGAACAAAAGGGATGAACAGGAAGCAGTGGCAGAAGCAGTGGACGTCGCAAAGCGTGAAATTTCCAGTAAATCCCATCAAGCATTTATTTAGCTCTTCCTCCCCTCAGCATTTCGGTTCTAACACAGAATACATTACATCTCATACTATTTGTTTCAGCTGGACATCCGCATGCTGGACATTTGCAGTGCCATATCTGGCATTCTCAAGAAAGGGCCCTAAATGTTTCAGCTTTATTGCATTACACATCCTTGATTAGTAAATCTTAAATTGATTTTGGTTTACTGGTGTTCAGATCCCTTAATGTGTTTGCAGCTCAACCCATATCTAATAAGCTAGTGAAGTTTATTACAAACAGGTCTCTGTGGTCTTCTGAACCTGTTCTAACAGTCAAAACTAACATTTAAGAGGATGCACAGTCCCCAACTATGGAAGAGCCTGCAGAAGACATCAGGCTGTCTGAGGGGTTGTTAACAGGGGAGGAGTTCTTGTGCTCCAAAACAGACATAGTGCAGTAAAATCAATGCAAAAAAAGTAGGTGTCTTAACCTCCCGTGCCCCTCTGTCCACGTACGAGGACATTATATTTTCGTGAATTTCTCTGACACCCTACATGTTTTAAGTCTGGATGTCCTGTAAAGAGCACATTCATGGCTTTTCAGAGATATCAAATGTTTGGAGGTTTCACCAAGACAACAACAACTCCTTGGTCTTTAAATATGACTGAATGATCAAATTTAGCACTCTTATGGAAATATGATAATATTTTTAATCTAATCTACTTACATTCATAATAATTTTCAAATTGTTTGTTAGAAATCAACATCACAGGGTTTCTAATCAGAATATGACTTTCTGTTACAAAACAGGGCATTGATTTCATACATGTCCACAGTAGAGGACACCAGAACTTAAATCGTGATCATCAGGCATTTTAGGAGACAACAAGTGAATAGTGAAAGAAATTGCATATCAATATTCCTATGAAATATTAGATATTATATTGAAAATATTGCCAACTATTACTCCCATTATCACACTTCTTCTTTCATTATATGTTGCTCTAAGAACACATTAATATGCAAACTAGATACAGTGTATACATTGCATTAAATGGGCATTAAAAGCCCATGTATGGCCATTTTACCCACATATTGCATAAAGTAAAATGTTATATCAGTTCATTCCATTATATCTTTCATAACATAGTTGAGAATCATCTTTAAATAAAGTTTGGTTAAAAAAAATCAACCCTGAAACCTAAAAATTTATTTGTGAATTAAAAAAATCCCATTGTTTTTGCCTATACAGTATGAAATTTCATGTCATTTTATTTTTTAAACAACTGAGTCCTGGTGTCCACTTATGAGGGCATAGCATAACATGATCAACATGTTAACAAATGATCGCCTCGCACGTGCTTCCGCTTTCCGTATTCTTCAAAAAGCTTACGCTGTATGTCCTACGCCTTACCTATTCTACTTACGGAAAAAACAACTGGCGCCGCCAGTTTGTGTTTATAAAGCATATACAGTTGTATTTTTTTTCAAAAATGGTTTGGCTAGATAAGATCCTTATTCCTCGTCTCGTTTAAAAACTTTTGAAGCTGCACTGAAACTGTAATTTTGACCTTCAACCGTTTGGAGGCCATTGAAGTCCATTATAAGGAGAATAATCCTGGAATGTTTTCATCAAAAACCTTCATTTCTTTTCGACTGACGAAAGAAAGAAAATTTTCCTGATAATTTACTCACCCCCATGTCATCCAAGATGTTCATGACTTTATTATCAGGAAAATTTTATTTCAAAAAAGGGTCTAATCCTTTAATTACAATTAAAATCCATCCATCCATCCATGTAAGGCCAGTAAAACTTAAGTCTTGTAATTTCAATTCAGTATAACTTCCTTTCATTAATTTGTTTGTTCTAATAAAGGCATTTTAACGGCATTGCCAATTCTGAATGGTGTACAAGACATACAAAAACAGTGCAAGAACATGTCCTGTGTAAACACCCCCCACGATACCTTAAACAAAGTCTAAAAACATTGTGTTTACCTACTTTTCCTTACCCTGCTAAACAGATCAACACATGTTGTATTTTGGATGCTTGTCTCAAGAGTGATGGATGCTGGTCCTCATGGATGTTGATGTGCTGGTCTCCTCACCACACTTCTTAACCAGCATAACTGAGCTGCCGCCTACCCTTATGTCAGTGCCGCCCCATCCTTTTGGTCACCTCCTTGTAGTCAGGCTCCTGACTACAGCAGATGTGAGAGGAGGGGCACAGTAAAGATGTTCTGCTGGCAGTATGTTCTGATTCCGAAAACTCAGAAAAGACAAGTCTCCTTTAGAAATACTGAACTCTCTAGCCTGATGTTAGGGGACCCACACCAACCAGCCTGTGTTGACAATACACCCCCTTTCATTTTCTGCAAAACAAACCCTTTGGACACACTATTCCCCCATTTTACTTATTTAAAATAAACCGCCTCTCAAAGGCTTGACACCACATCTGCTGCAGTATAACTGTTTTTGTTCATCCTGCTACATCAACAGTCATCCAACAAACATGCTGGCGAAGACAAAAAATAATTTATGATAAAGATAATTAAATGATTTTGATTTAATTCTGTTTTAAATAAGATTAATCAAGTATTATATTGAATCTTTATTACAAACCTTCTGTTGACAGAAATTTGATGAGAAAAAAACTTAAACAGTCTAAAAAATATTTTATTTTGACTATGTATGAATATGATGAAATATTGGCAAAACATGATAATATTAATATTGGAATATAAAGGACATTTTCATCAAAAGACAAAAACATTGACTAAAACAAAAAACTGCTAATTCCAACACTAGACCAGCACCAACCCCACTGTAAAAAAAAAAAAAAGGTTCTATATAGTACTAAAAGTGGTTCTTTGGCTTGTAATCATAGGGGAACCACTTTAAGTGCTGTATAGCACCAAATCTGGGTGCTTCAGTGGTTCTTCACCGGTTCTTCATCGGTTCTTTGGGATGACTGAGGTGCTAGCACCGCTACCATATAAAGAACCTGTTAAGCCCCTGTATGGTTCTTCAGTGGTTCTTCAGTGGTTCTTTGGGGTGGTTAAGGTGCTATATGGCACCACTGCCATAAGAACCTGTTAAGCCCCTTTAAAGGTTCTTCACGAGCCAAAGAACCACTGTTGGTGCTGTTTAGCACCATTTTTGTTGAAGAAATAAAATGCGATATGGCACCTCTTATGGGTTCTACATAGCACCATTTGACAAAGGTGCTGTAGAGTGGTAACCTTATGATTAAGAGCCAAGACCCACTTTTAGTGCTATATAGCACTTTTTTTGTGTGTTAACTGGTGTAAATTACATTGGAAATTAGTAAGTGAGTCATGCCAAGTTGTTCTTCGTTTTACATATTTTATGTTTCTTTTAATACACAAAGGATTTACTCGTGTATTTATTTATTGCAAATTTACCAGCACATCATACTGCACTGTTCGCACAAAAGGTGCTGCACAAAGTCTGAACTGAATTTGTAGCCCCTCAATCTTTGTGCCCAATGGACAGCAGCAACAAACTTATCAGGAAAAAAAATACCTAGCCTTGATGCTTTTCCCTTTCGTCTCATCTGAGTAAAGATTAATCTGATCTACAGAGCTCACATCTCCCTCACACGCTTTCGACCAGTGTCACACAGCCAAGCTCGGCTCATCGTCATTTCTCATCCCTTCATCTGCAGCTTCTGACGTTCCATCAGCCAGCCCCTCTGCTGACACAAGTCCTTGCTCTCTCTCTCTCTCTCTCTCTCACACACACTCACTCACACACACACACACACAGTCGCAGCTCTCAGAGTCACGTCGGGTTACTTGCCTGCTCCTGCTGTGGTCTTTTCCTCTCTCAGTATTTTCAGTTGCCTTATGCTCAGGGAATTTAAATGTCACTCATTTCTGATTGGTTGTGTATGTGGGAAGCGATACAGGCTGTTTGTCGTCTGTATCCACACATTCAAAGCGCTGTAGAGTTTCAGAGCTGACATACACTACATTTGAGATCTCCCCTATGAGCAACACAAAAAGAAACCTTTACAGGTTTATTAGGGAGGGTCAAAGTTTGTACGCCTGTCTGTTTTCAGAGAACATGATTCAGAGCAGCACTTTCAGATCCTGACACAATCTTTTCCCAAACGGCTTCATGATAGCTTCATTCTCAATAAATGGCAGAACATCTGAGATGTTGACCTTGGTTTTTCCTCACTCATTCTAGTTGAGCAGTGTCTCATCTTTCACAAAAAATCATTAGATTATTTTCATCAGAGCTTGAATATGTCCTTATGAATTTCACACCCACAGAATTCACCAAAGAGGGAGATACAATGAACGCTATTCCAATAGATGATACAGGCTCTTTCACACTAAGTTGTTGCAGCATATTTTGCAAGATTTTGTTCATTCACACTGCTCAAGCTTTCCTGTATTCTGTGCTTGCATTCATATACTGTCTGAATGTGAATGTTGAGGTTTTCTGGAACCAGAGTAAAAGCGTTTACATTCTTTTCAGACCTCAGGAATAGAGATCGATGACAAATTGTCTTTCAATCATGGCTTCTTTTTGTCATGTTAAAGTGCCCCTATTATGCTATTTTAAAGGTTTCTAATATGGCTTTGGAGGTCTCCTACAACATTTTTACATGCAACAAATAAAAATTTTTATAATACACATTTTATAATGCCTCTTTTCTCAAACAGTCTAAAACAATTTGTTCGAAGATCCGGTCTTTCTAAATCTCTCCTTTCCACAAGCCTACTCTGCTCTGATTGGTCAGATGGCCCAGTGTGTTGTGATTGGTCTACTGCTTACAGCATGTGTCAGAAATGAAACGGCCATTACCATATCTGAATTGCAGCTCTGGAGGCTTCCTCAGTCCTTAGCGATTGTGCACACTGCAAGGACAGTATCGGTAGCGTTGATTTTACCATATCAATTTAAGTGCGATTCCAATGATGAAACGTTGGAAGAACTAGTTATTCAACTCAAAGTAGATTGCTGTTCGTGAGCAGCCAATGCAGACCATAGGCTGGCATTGTGCAAATTTGTTTCATTCTTACGTTTAGGGAAGTGAGACTACAATTACTGACTACTCGTTTCAACAGTTCAGAATCGATTCTTTCTTTTGCGAGACATTAACTTTATATATTGTGCACTTTGATCTTTAAAACTTTGCAGATCTTTTATATTCACAAACAGCTAAATAACACACTGCATGAAAGGTAATATCTGATAAAGCATAATAGGACTTTAATATGACATGGAATACATTGAAAACTGGAGAAAAGTAGGAAAGAATGAGACCTGTGGTGCAGGTTCAAATCTGGCCAGCATCATGTCTCAATTTCATTCTTCAGTTTCCTCTCTAAACTGGCCTGCACTATAAAAGCACTATAAAAAAAATAAATAAATAAAAAGGAAATCCCTTTTTCCCGAAAAAGCTATTTCTCTTAGCAGTGTAAAAACGCTACCACTCTTTTCTTGTGGCTTCCATACCTCATCCCCCTCTCTCCCTCTCTCTCTCTCTCTCTCTCTCTCTGTACACAACTTTGATACGGTTGTCCCTAGAACTCAAAGAAGTTTAATCTGAGTATAGCCTAGAGAGCTAACTGTGGAGCCTGTAACTGAGTAGAACTGAGGAAAACATGCATATTGGCAAATGAGACTTATGTGAAAGGGTATTATTGGGACAAAATACCAGAGTTAAAATATAGATTCCAATGAAATTTGACACCAGTAAAAGTAGAATTCCTCAATAAAAGTTCAAGTTATCAAACAGCCAGCTCTCAAAAAAAAGAAAGAGAAAAAAAAAAAGATTAGTGGATGAAGACATTAAATGTATCACCTGCAAATATGCAAATGTTTCATTTTATTAACAAAACTTGTCTACACTATTAAAGGGATAATTGACAGAATTTCTGTCATCATTTGTGAGGGTGAGTAAATGATGACAGGATTTCCATTATTAGGTGAACAATCCCTTTATCAGCTTGTCTTTTTCATTCATAAGCACCTTACACAAGTTTATAACCTAAAAATTATTTTTCATTTACAATAAACAATACTAAAATTCAGCAAAAGTAACTTGGCTTCAGTCAAGTCCTCTGCACACTGTAGTCTTATGAGTCCAATTTGAGAATGAAATGAACAGTGCAATGTGTTCATGAATTCAACAGGTTCATCAAAAACAATCAGCTCAAAAGAATGATTTAGTCATGAATCAGATATCGCTATTACATCTTGGACCAGGTCTTGATTTATTTAGTTTGAAATAAGTAACAATATGTTTTTAGTGGACTAAAAGGTAAGATCTGTCTCTAGAATAGTACATTGATAAAATGTACTTCAGTACACTACCGTTAAAGAGACATCTGACACAGATAATAATATACTTAATATATCAATGCAACAAATATTAATATTCCATTTGAATATATATTCGAAATTTGAATATATATATATACAATATATACAATTATTTCTGTATAAATCTTCTTTGTGTCATCTTCTGTCTATTAGTTTTAACCCAACACACACAAAATACACACATACACACACAACTCATTGAGTTGGAAGAGAGAATAGATTAACTCTCCCCACTCTCAGAGTTTAGTTAGAGTTGAACATTCTTCTGTATCGACTTAGAGATTAGCTCACCTCCACCCTTCCACCTCCCTGTGGGGCATTACCATGGAGATACAAATGTGGGAAAGAGGCTGTTGCTATCCCACAATTCCACACGTCTCTACGGGGCAAGAGATCAAACCAAAGACTCTCTCTCTCTCCCTCTGACTTTCCTTTGTTAACCCTTAGAAGGCTCCCTGCTGTGGCCGGATCTTTTAAAACTCAGTACTAAAGATTTACAAAGTGTTTCTCTGTAGGAGAACACTGAGACCAGCTGGAGTTGTAATCATACAACCGCCCAAACAATTCATTATCAAACCCCAGAGTCTAACCCTGAACCAACCACTGATCTTACCAAACTTACGCACACAGCAAGTGCCATGAAAAAAAAGAGAGAAGGTTTTACTTTATAATGACTGAATTTTGTGTAACGGCTAATGCAAACACTATTAACACCACTAAAAATGATGAAAATACCAATAAACGAAAAGTATAATTACCATTTCACGAGTTCACACTTACAAATAATCAGATAGCTAATAGTATGCGTATCGGATAGTAATAGTATGCGTATTTGGCGTGCTGTCCGAGGAGAGGGCTGTGAATGTGTTCCTCACGAACTTTTTTAATAAAACATCATTTAGATGGAATTAAATTAACTTGAATTTAACTTGAATTTGAATATAAAGTAGACAACATTTGAAGTGGATCAAAAAAGTTCATAAAAGTTGTCCTAATAACTAAGTTGTCCTAAGAAGAAGGTTTTAGGACAACTGATGAAATGTTTTGATCCACTTCAAATGTTGACTACAATATTTTAAAATGTAATTTATTCCTGTTATGGCAAAGCTGAATTTTCAGTAGCCATTACTGCAGTTTTCAGTGTCACGTGATCCTCTAATATGCTGAAATTATTCTAATAGAGTGGTGCAGGTATGACATCAGAACCTGGATATCTAATTCACCGCTGGTTCCATTGAGATTTTCCTATAGGGTTTTATAATAGGGTTTTTTAATTTATGAGTAAAATATAGACTGTGGTAAACATAACCATTCTTTGACATCTGAAGCTGTCTTATCTAGCTACTTATTAAAAAACGTACATTTTCAAAAATACACATTGGTTTTCACCATGGGTGTGTACAAGTTATGTTTACCACAGGCTTTATTTTACACATAAATCGAAAACCCCATTATAAAACCCAATAGGAAAATCTCAAAGGAACCAGCGGCGAATTAGTCTTCCAGATTTTGTCGTCATACCTGCGCCACTCTATATGCTGCTTTGGTGCTCAAGACACATTTCTTATTATTATCAATGTTGAAAACAGTTGTGCTGCTTAATATTTTTTTTGTGGAAACCATGATACATTTTTTCAATTTTATTTCTTGGAGATAATCTCTAGTCAAAGGTTTCATGGTGTGCCACAGTAGGTGCGTTTACATGGAGCATTGTAATCGGTTTAAAAGTCCAATCCGAATGAAAATGCTCCATATAAACACCTCATTCGGAATAAAAATGCCCAAACCGAATGAAATTGTAATCGGTTTGAGAGGGGAGGGATAAACTTTTTTATAAACCGAAGAAAATAAAAACTCTGCCATGTAAACGCATTAAACCGATTACTTTGCTTCTGCGTAATCACGTCAAGAGGCCAGGGGTCGTCAGAATGCACAATGGCGGCGGCAAAATCAAACTGGATAAAACTGAAACAACACATTTATTAAATACACTGAAGGAACTCAGTGTATCACTACTATGGACCTTCATCCACATGCTTCTGCTTTTCGTCGGAGGGAGTGGTAGTATTGAGATGCTCCTTAAAGATGCACAGTCACCAAACAGGTCAGCTTCCTGTTCCTGTCTTTTCCTCATACCATCCAGCAGTAATATGCTACAAATACACGCTGTTGCTTGATTAAGAGCAACATTTTACATAAAAATAGTGCACATAAGAAATAATGAAACTCCATGTTGACAGGAATACAAGGCGGCAAACAGGCTATAAGCATGTCATTCCGATTGAAAGCGCCGGCACATGTAAACACCATATCGGATTAGATAACGTCTCATGTAAACAGTCCACCGAATCTTTCATCTGGAATGACAAAAAAGTGTACATGTAAACGTGGTTAGTGATTCCTCACCCAAACTCTCATTTTAGGAGGATTTGGCTGAAGGAGAATTTGTAGGTGAGTCTGAATGTAATATATGGATTTTGATTTTTTTCTGCGTCTGTGTGGTTGGTGGCAGTCTGGTGAATTCGGTACTAAGTCAATGGAGGAAACCTTATTGGGCGCCTGTTAGTTAGATTATGTCTGTTGTCTGGAAATGGAAAATGTGATTTAACAGTAAACTGCAGCAGGGGTCACAGCAAAGCCCAGAGCTGAACTCTCATGTGAATGCCAGGGCCCTGTGGGATACACAAGACAGTAGTAAGAAGAAAAGACAGACCACTCGTGGCAGCATTAATGGGAGAAATACAGTGCTGCCACTTATTCCAGAATATGCATGCCTGTTTTTAGTGTGATTTGGACTAAAAAAGTAAAATGTTTATCATTGCTGACTTGACATGTTATTGAAAAGTAATATTGACAAACAGTTGCAGAGATTTCTGTTTTCCCCCATTCAATTAGATCTGTACCTGCATGCCTATTGCCTAGATAAAATATAGCTGCCTGGGGGCTGTTGCCAAGATGGCCGCTGAGCGAACTGATTTACCTTAAAGAGACTCCAGCCCGTCAATCATTTTTATATCCTCCAATTGATTTTGACGAAATCACAGCCCTGCATAATACATCAGGACACTCACTGTACAAAACCCAGCAGTCATCAATTAGCGGAGCGTGGCACAAGTCTAGCCTGAACGGATGTTTACATTTTTTTGATTTTTTTTGTCTATATTTCAGATACCCTAACTTCCCAAACATGGTCCAGGGGTGTATTCCAGAAAGCAGGGTTAACTTACTGTCACATATACCCTGAACTCTCGGTTTATTAACCCAAACCTTGCTTACTAGAGGTATGCTAGTTCCAAAAATGCTTTTGGGAGTAAGTTCAGCCAACCCAGAGTATGTTCCCGGTTAACACACAAGACATTCTCAACAGAGCGACGAATCGATGATTCACCATGGAAACAGACGCTAAGAAAAAGCGCACCATTCTACTTCATTCTTCTTCTTTTGTTTAATGGCGATTTATATAACCTACTTGGTGCACATCACCACCTATTGGGTGGTTGTGCAATCATTTTTTTATCTTAATATTGTTTGTTTGATGCTAACTATTTAATAAGATATCACATATATGATATGTATTTTATTATAGAAATTATAGCATAGAAAATGTCCTGTCATAAAGGAGAAAAAGCAGATCCATGTGTGAGATGACAATAAAAGAAATACATATATTAGAATTGAATAAACATTTATATAGTGTATAATATAACATTGTGTATAAAATTGTAACTATATAACAAATTTAGATACATCAATATAACCATATTGATAATATAACACGCATCTGAATTCCTCTTAAGCTAACTAACCCTTGAACATAACCGGAGCAGGTTATGTTCAGAGAGCAAGTTGCTATGGCTACTTACATACCCTAAAAGTTACCTCCGTTTTTGGAACCGAAAGTTGAGGTTATCCGTTTACTTACTCTTAAACATACCCAGGTATGTCACATAACCTGCTTTCTGGAATACCCCCCAGTACAGTTTTATTTGAACACGTTGTCCACATCGTGTACAAATAAAAAGTTATTTAAATGACCACATCCTCAGAAATATTGCAGCTCATGGCAAAATGACACATTAAATAAAAAGAGTCAAAGAAAAAAAAAAGTTTTTTATTCTTTCTGCTTGTTAAACCGACAATGTCTCTTTTGCTCATTAGTGCTGCTAAAAAGTGATAAAAATGATCTGTGTTTATAGCTGTGAGTCAGTATTCTCAGTTCATTCTGAGTTCAGCAAACATCATCAAATATGTCTGAGAATTGCACTGACTCCATTTGTTCACAATACGTGCAGGATAAGGAATGGATCTAATTTCTCACTGAAGGGATTAAAATGGAAGAGGAAAATTTGACTTTTCCTTCTTCACTCTTAAATGTATAATGTAAAATAACACTCACATATATACATATATAAAAATAAAATGATCTGATAAATGTTCTGTTGTGTAGTGTTGTAAGAAAACTGTAGTGTTAAAATGCTTAATGTTTAATTTGCGTTGAGGCAGTGAAGTCTGAATGTTTGCTTTCCAGGCAGACCTTTATGACCAATTTTAATTGCAAACCCCCGATTATTATAATGACTCTAAACACAGTATTAAGTTGTTTAGTTTTGCTTCTAATGTTGGACATGTTGGACTTGCACACATACTAGACCTTCAAAGAAAGAAGTAAAAGAGCCCTGCAACAAAATATTCAGCATTCAATCTAAAGAGCATTTTTTCCCAGTATCATTGACATTTAATATTTGCTTGTTGTTTCTACATTTCTTTAAGTTAGATCAATAATAAATGCAAACTAACAACTGGCCTTTTATATTAGCCGATCACTCACCCTTCTCTTTAGACTTGCTAGTGTGTGTGTGTGTGTGTGTGTGTGTGTGTGTTCTTGTTTATATTACATCGTGGGGACCAAATGTCCCCACGATGTAATAAAAACCTGAGATCACCTACATCGTGGGGACCAGCCATTTTTAAATTTTTGAAAATTTAAAAATGCAGAATGTTTCCTGTGATGGTTAGGTTTAGGGATAGGGGTAGTGTAGGGGGATAGAATATACAGTTTGTACAGTATAAAAACCATTACGCCTATGGA